>CALYLW010003192.1:0-14040 GCA_944989445.1 Ampullaceana balthica | reverse complement strand
ATTATAATGAACATTCTTTTAGTTACTTCTCGTACATAAAGGATTTATAGTCAAAAACTTGGTTTTTTAGGTTTTTTTTAAATTAAATAATTTATTTATATTTTTTATGTAGAATTTAAATAGCTTTAAAAATAATTTTCAAAAATTTTGTGAAACATTAGAATTAGTTTCATGTCAAAATAGCATTGAAATGCGTATCTCCTGAATGTGTTGTTCATAAATCTGAATTGGATACAGCAGGACTGATATCGAAGGATCAGGAATGGTTTGGCAATCAATTTCGCCAATAATATTTCACTCAAATTGTTATTAAATATCAGGACATGAAATGTTGCGACAAAGCACGAAGCTCATATTTTAACGTTTTACCTTAAAGATTCGTCCCTCCTCCAATCCCAATCAACCAAACAAATGATGGACTCAAAGCTTAAGAAATAGCAGATGCAGATTCTCATAAATTTCCTTCCTTGTTTGTAGCACAGACTCTCAAATTTGATAAAATTATGCCAAGATCAACATGAGCTTTCAAAGTACAACCATATGATTACCAGCTTATTTGATCGACTTTGCAAAGTATGTCACTCATATTTTGTCTCACAAAAAATGTTGAAGAAACATACAGGACAACACAGAGCTCGGGCTCAGGAGAATGTGCCCACCCAAACTGTTCAAGAATCAACTCAGATAAAACGCACCCGTCCTTTGAGAATCACTTCTAGAAGTCAAAGAGAACCCATGGCAGTTATTGCCAGAGGAGAAAATGCACATACAGAGGCTGTTGAGTGGCTAGATGAGGACGAGTTGATCTGTCTGCAATTATCCTTCCAGGAAACGATGATTGTGAAAGATTGATGTCAGTCGTAACTATGGATGAACACAGATGATGTCCAGTGAATACTTTTGAATGAAATATAATTCATAGGACCATAATAAACAGATTAAATATAGCACAAGAGTTGGTCACATAATTTGTCAATCTTATCTTTTTTTTTAGTCAAATTGTTTTGTTTCCTTTTTATTATGTAATTTTAAAAATCCGGCTAAAGCTTCGGCTCCGGCAGGATTTCACTTCATAAATCCGGCTGGCTGGTAGATCCCTAATTTATATATACTGTATATTCATAATCATAATTGCCCCGGAAAATCCGGAATCCAGCCATTTTAACAAATCTGATTCCGGCTCCAGCCGGATTTCACTTCATAAATCCGGCCCACTTCAGCTCCAGCCGGATTTCAAAGTTTTGAATCAAGTTACATCCCTACTTTTAAGTGGAAATTTTATATTTTAATACAATTTAATAGTGAAGTGTATTTTAAGTATTAACTAAAATATTTTAATTAGGTGTTAATTTTTAAAAATTTGGAAAGTGTGACGTACTTTGGTCCCGAGATTTGTGACAGTTTGTGACTTTGTGACAGGGGGGAAGGGGGGTCAAAAAAGGTCAAAAATAGCGTGACGTACTTTATGGACGGCCCCTTAATAGCTCATAGTTCTCAGTGTGTTCAGTGCCAAATAACCTACAGAATTTTACGTTTTTGTGTCAGTGGCCGTCCATAAATGACGTCACGCACCAGGGGAAGGGGGGATGTTTAAGAACTGTGACGTCACATCAAAACGCGCAACATTAAATAAAAGTTCCGCTTAAACTTAAATATTTGATTGCTTATAATTTATTTTGTGACGTTCTAGTTCTAAATGGCTTTACGCCTGTAACGATATTAAAGTGAAGCCTTACACTAAATACACAGTAATAGTTAATACAGTGATATGAAACATGCTCATTTTCAAAAAGGAATTTTCAATACGGCTTTTATGAGAGAAGAGAGAGAGCTTTCTGACATTATACTTGAGGGAGGAAATATTTTTGTCGGTAAGACGTGTGACGAGGGGGAAGAGGGAAGGAAATCGGTCAAAATCGCGTGACGTCATTTATGGAAGGCCCCTCACCCCTTGTTATAGTGTCATCCAGTGCGGTTCGCACACTGGCACCCCTTAGAAATGCCCTGGAGAGATTAAGGGTGTTAAAAAATCAATTAATACAATTTGAGATTACTCAATTAAAATTTATGAAATGATTGCATTGAAAATACATGACAATTGCTTGCATTATGAATCAAAGGGACACAGACAATTTAAGATTAATGAACATGGGATTTTATTTTCAAAATCATTATAAATTATTATTAACTAGCAGACCCGTCGTGCGTTGCAACGATCTCAGTAAAAATGAATAAATTTAAAGAAACCAATGAGTGTTATGTTTAAAAACAATTATGCAGAAACCTTCGCGGAAGAGTGGACAAAAATCCAAGTTTCATAGCAAACGGATAAATAAATTAATAATTAAATAGCGTACAAAAGAAGGAACGAATTTAAGGGCCCCGGCCCCAAAATGAGTGATAATATAGTTTTTTATTGCCATTGTACTCAAGCTATATTCCTCAATATCGTGTAAAATTGATTAGGGAATACAATTATTAAAGTTCAGTAAAAAGACATTTGGGGCCCCCAGCTCCGAGGGAATTGACATTAGGAGTTCAGTGCGCAATAGTAATATAGACTCTTAAGTTTTTATGTACTAAGTTTGGTCAAAATCCAGTTATATTCTTATTATCTAACGCTTAAACTACTTTTTATATAGCTAATATAGGGCGAAATGACATTAAGGGGCCCCGGCCCATTCGGTGCAAGAGGTCAACTTCAAAATGCTGTTCATTTTAATTCAGTTTTATTGTGGATATATTTCTACAGATCTTTAAAAATTGAATAGGAAAAATATCTTAAACATACGACAAAAAAAAGACATTTGGAGCCCCGGCCCCAAAGATATTGACATTAGAAGTTCAGTGCCCTATAGCATTTTAATATGGGCTACCAAGTTTTTGTATACAAAGATTGGTGAAGATCTATTCATTTACTAAGTAGCTAACGCATAAACTAATATTTATATAGGGGGCCATCCATATATTACATACGCACAAATTTCGTATTTTTGTACCCCCTCTCCCCCCCCCCGTTGCATCCCGTACATTTTTGGGACCCCCCCCCATGCGTACGTACTAATTCGCTCACACCCTCCCCTCCATTTTGAAAACAAAAATTAAGCCGGAGTCAGAAAATATTGGTTTTACTCTTTGAAGCCGCCCATAAATGACGTCACGCGCCTAACAAGGGGGTGGGGGAGGGGTCGCGCATTTGTGACGAGGGGGGTGTTTAAGAAATGTGACACACATCAGAATGCGCACTAAAATATTTGAAAATGCGGATTTTTTTTCGGGGGGGGGGAGGTCAAAGCTTTGGGACCGTCCATTAATATGACGTCCCGCGATTATGGCCGATTTTACATGACACGCGTCTTCACTAAAAGTTAGACCCCCCCCTCTTTTCCAATATTACATCACAAAAATGCCCCTTCCCCCCAAAAAAAAACCTCTTTTTAATTTGAAAATTAGCATGTTTCAAATCAATTTTGTCATTTTTTAAGTATGTATTTAGTGTAAGGCTGCACTTTAATATCGTAACACACGCGAAGCCCATGTAAAACGCCATTAAATAAATTGTAAACAGACAAATTTTTAAGTACAACTTTTATTTTAAGTTACGCGTTTTGATGTGACGTGACATTTCTTATACTACCCCTCCCCTTCGTCACAAATGGTCGACCCCCTCCCCCCTCAAGGTGCGTAATGTTATTTACGGAGGGCCCCGAGAAGGGGCTGTCCATAAATGACGTCACACGATTTTGGCAGATTTTTTCATTACCCCACCCCCCTCATAAAGCGTCGTCACAAAAAATTTGACCACCCCCTCCAAGATGACATCACAAAGCTTTTCGCATAAAATCTGTATTTTATTGGAAAAAGAGCATGTTTAAAATCACTTTTTTGTCATTTAAGTATTTATTTAGTATAGGCATGCATTCGAATATCGTAACACGTGTGAAGTCATGTAAAACACCATGTAACAAATAAAATATTTAAGTGGAACTTTTATTTAAAGTTTTGATGTGACGTCACATTTCTCTACATTCCCCCCCCCACAGGTCACACATTGTCACAAATATGTAGACCAAGCCCCCCCCCCGATTTCCCCTAGGTGCGTGAAATCGTCGTCCCGTTGTGTGTTTATAACGGCTACGGCCATGGGCGTAGGGAAGGGGGGGGGCAAGGGAGGGCATTTGCCCCCCCCCCAACATTTGAGAAAAAAAATGTCATAAAGTTGTTGCAATAAAACTGAACTAAATTTCCTGAAAGTTTTTTTACATGGAAGACAGTTTACATTTATCAAACATAAAAAAGAATTATATCTGCAAGTATAACTGATTACATTACTGATTGTTCTAAATAGTCCGGTTGTTTAACAATTTCTGTAACATTTTCAGCAAAAATCCGCAAGCTTTTATATTAATGTGTCCATCTAGTTTCACATAGCAAAGGAACATTTAGAATAAGTTTTCTTTGCTGATTACTTTCTCGGAAAAACACTATAATTGACTTAATTGTTCCTATTGTGTTTCGTACAACATTCACATTATTTAAATTGTTCACAACAAGATTTAGTTTATGTGAACTGCAATGTAAAAATGCTGCTTTTGGGGGTTTTTTTCGAAGCATTGCATGGACTCCTCCTTCTTTACCTGCCATTATAGAACATCCGTAGTATCCTTGAACAACAAGTTTTGTCATATTTAATCAAAATTCTAATGATTTAGTAATGATGGTGTTGGCTAAACCTTCAGCTGCATCTATTGACAATTGTAATATATCCCAGGAAATCTGCTCAATTCCTGAAATGTCATTTGTCTCGTCAGCAAGTATAGAAAATGCAACTGAATTATTTGCGTCACGAACAATGTCTTCACGCAAGAGAGACCCACAAATTTCGATTTTAGTGTTTTGCGTAGTTGCCGAGATACACTCAGCGGTTACCCGTCAAAACGGCCCCAGACAAAACGGCCCCGACATAACGGCCCCGGTCAAAACGGCCCCAGACAAATAGTTAACATTTTTTAACAAAAACCTCATTTTAAGCTTTCGTTAAATTTTTCACCCTTAAAAAAGTGGTAAAATTGTAAAATTATTTCTTGTGATGTTATTATATTGTTTCTTGTCAACAAACAACCGTTATTGGAACCATTTCGAGTAAAGGCTATTAAATTCACTTTTGTGGTGTTATTATTATTTTTTATTGTTAGCTAAACTTGACACTGAATAGGTGAGTAAAAATACGAATATATTTGATTGTAAATTTTACTAATAGTCCATCTATTAGTCCAGACCGTTTTGTCGGGGCCGTTATGTCGGAGCCCAATTGTCGGGGGCGTTTTGTCGATGAACCATACTCAGCACTACACGAACCAATTGACAAACGATTACCAAGAACTTCATCTCCAGATTCAACACGAAACTCTAACAGTTCATACAAATTACCAGAATTTGATTCTGTTCCACGAAGTGCTAAAACATGAATGCACAAAAAGAGGATTGTAGAAATGATCGGACCCAGTTTGTTGCGATTTTCTTGAATTTGTCTTCTAAATGATGAGTCCAACTGCTCATCTATAGAAACTGCTTTGGCTTCCTATAAAGCAAATAAAATTACTTGCATCTTCAAGAGAGCCTTTGTGCCATAATTTGCTTTGCAGGTTGCTACGTGCATCTTCATTGAAATCTTTATATTTTGTACATGGTTTGATGACAAATACCCACTGAACTCATAGAATTACTTTTTGCAGAAACAACACGCAATATTTGCAAAAGGCACCTATTAACATTTGCGAGTATACAAGCCACGGTGAATAGTCTGATAACCATGCATATCTAAAAACTAAAAACTATGTTTCCCTCACTGTCAGCTCTAAAATCATAATTTTTATCAAGGGTCCAAAAATCAAGAATCAGCTGCAATTTCAACTTATTTGAAAGGTCGTATGTCCAGACATACCTTCCAATATCAAATTTAGGAAATGAATAAGTGTCAGCAACAATTAAATTAGGAACAGTTGCTTCAATTGTGTCTGGCTGTTGAACGTGTACTGTTGTCCTCAAAGCCAATGATAAGTCAGATGCTGCAGACGCCCCAAAATCTTCTAATAACGGCATTTCGGAATCCCGCGATTGGTCTACTTTTCGATTTTTTGTTAGCCTGTAAAAAAAATTCTGATATCCATCCTTGGTAATCCTGCAGTTTCTACACGTATATTATTTCACAGCAAAATTCAATTCTCTCGTGAGAACTTAATTTGTAATTTATTAAATGGATTAATAAATGTTATATTTTAGCTATTACATCACTAATTTGTAAGTCTTATTAATTTCTAAGGCTTTTTTCGACCCTTATTTTATAGTGAACTTGAATTTAATTGAAAATTGTACCTGTATGCAGGGCCGCCACCAGAAATTTTTGGGCCCCTGAAAACTGGGTACGTTGGGCCCCTCTGGGCTCCACATCGTGCCTATGCCTTTTCCCAGGTCCCCACATGCCAAAATCCTTGAAATATGTATACAAAATGACCAAAATGTAGCTTATCTGACAGCGACAATGCTGGCTGCATTTATAAATACCAATACAAGCGATCTAGGGAGCAGAATTTCCTACTGAATAACAAAAAACGCCACATATTTGCAACAACAAAAGCAGTAGTAGAATTTCTTTTTGTTTTATTCATTCATATAAAAAAATTAACAACAAAAGCAATAGTTAAAAAACAGTAATAAGTTTGTGTTCTATTCACTCATATGAAGTACATTTTTAAAAAATTAGATTGTTCAATAAGAAATCATTTGAAGTGTAAAATATTTACATACCAAGGGAAATAGCCATGTTTATAACTGGAATTTTCATTTGAAATTTGAAATATAGTAACATCCGTGGATAACACAACATGTTATTAATATTTAAGTGTGTGAGGGCTGTTTGTATATTTACTGTGATGAGGAGGACCACCTTCTTATTTTCATATTAGAAAAATCACGTATAACTTCATTGAAGTTTATCTGCCTGGTAAGTTCGTGTTCAATTGAAATAATTGACAGTCCATTTAATCTTTCTTGGCTCATGGTAGAACGCAAATAGTTTTTTTTATAATAGCCAATTTACTGAACGATCGTTCTCCTTGAGCCACCGACACAGGAAGACAACAAAAAATCCTCAGGCAATACACACTTCACTAAATATTCCTTCTAGCCCGAGTGAATAAATTGAGTTCAAAAGATCAAGTGGATCAGACAACGCAGAGGCAGACGCTTCCTTGATGTTGAATGTTGCACCGTATACATTCTTCAAGTGAAGCAACTCGTCTTTCAAAAGGCTGGTAAGATCACGTGGATATTTAACCACTAAATCAGCACAAGAGGACGAGATTTCTTCAGAAGTCAGACTTCTAAAATTTAGAACTGGATTGAATAGTTTCCAGATCTTGTCCAAAACTTTGAACCGATGGTTCATCTGCCCAATCACAGAATCCAAAATGAAATACAAAACTTCTCTAGTGAACTTAGCTTCTGCTGATTCCTCGACACCCGCGACGTCTTGGGAATCATTGGACGTTTCGGAATCTGAACGGAAAGGTCTTGGCCTTTTGCCGCGACGCCGCGCCGTCTTCAGTTCTGTAGGAATTCCTAATTCTTTTGATACATGCTGTGCTTCTGTGAAAATCGTGTGGCAATTATCTCTCAACTGCTGCAATTCATTTGAGAGATCCTTGATGTTACGTGACGCGATTTCAAGTGAGATTGCCTTTGATTGGAGTATCAGATTTCTTTCATTGATGCACGTCAAAATTTTTAGCCAGAATGCTGCCATCAACACTGCGGTGAAGGAAGAGAAATATGTTTTCAGTCCACGTGCTTCGCTTCTAATTTCATTTGTGTACTTAGTCGTGGACATCACTGTCTCTAGAACAGGAAGAATGCTAGGCAACCTCTGAGCAATTGGACGCAAGGCATCAACTCTTGAACTCCAGCGCGTGTCACTCAGATTATGCAGGGAGCATCTTGTTGATTCCAGCAAGAGATTCCATCTTTCTGGACAAGAGCTGAATAATTTGTAGAGGCGATTCACGTTTCCAAAGAATGTTATTGCATCTCTGCAACATGACGCAGCATTTACCCCGACCAGATTCAGTGTGTGAGCTGCACATGGAGAGAATAGAGCAGCATCATTCTTTTGTAAAATCCACGCTTGAACACCTTTCATTTTCCCCGCCATGTTTGCGCCGTTGTCAAAACCCTGTCCACGACAATCTTTAAGATCAATTCCATGTTCGTCTAAGCGTGAAATGAGTGTTTCTGCAATTTCTTCTCCTGTCTTCTGATTGCACGGGAAGAACTCTACAAATCTCTCTTCTATTGACCATTTGTTCTCATCGCTTTTATGGACGTATCGTAATATGAGAACATTTTGTTCTGTATGGGATACGTCAGGAGTAGCATCACATATAATGGAAAAATAAATTGCTTCCCTTCTTTCAAGCAAAATCTTGTCTAGAACATGTTTCCCACATAAAGAAATGAATTCGTTTTGTGTCTTCCATGACAAATAATGATTTCGCATTCTTTCACTATGCTCTTTCTTGTCTTTGATGCACTCCAAATGATGTTGCAGCAAAGGATCATAGTGAGATACGAGTTCTAGTAAACCCAGAAAGTTGCCATTGTGAGGGTTTCCTATGTCTTGAGATTCTCCGCGAAAATGCGAGTCCTCTGGAAGCCAGAAACAATGTAATATCCAAGAGTCTACGCAATAGGGCATTGAACTTGTCACTTTCACTTTGGAGACGCTGTTGAAAGCTGCTATCAATACCACAAGAACCAGTAACTGATTTTTTCAACAGTTTCCAAGCCACGTAAGAATCCCTATGCAGGGAACTTTTTTCGTGATTCCGTAACCTTTCGTAAAGAAACCTCCATTGTTGTTTTTTTTTGGATCAAAACCTTCTCGTCTTGCCAAAAGGCTAGTATTGACATGCTGTTTCAGACTTTTACCAGAAGAATAGAGAAGGCACGGGATGCAGTATAGAAAATTTTTTGAGCTGCTCCAGACAATCCAATCTCTAAGTAACTTTTCTTGACTATTGGACAACTGGGAGTGTAACAGACTTTTGTAAAACATTTTGCCAGTGTAGTCTGAAGGCATGGTTTTGATCATTTCTTTTAACTGACTTTCAGTTTTTAACTTGCATAAAACGATGCACTGTCTGTCCCGGACTTGCAAGTGTTCTGGCCATCGCCCAGGATCGCTGTAGTGGCGAAATTCGTTTTCGAAGAAACGTGGTTGTGCAACTATCAGATACTGTCTCGACCTCATTTGTAGGGTCAGATGATTCGTTTCCAAATCTGATAGTTGCACAACCCACGTTCTTCGTCTGCGGGTTGCAAATCTTCACGTGGCAATTCCTGGCGGGATGTTGATGGAAAGGAAAACATCTTCAGTTTTAGCAGAGATATTAGGTTTAGGAGCTTCGCTGTGTTTAAAATAATTGGCAATTTTATTTTTGGTTTTCAATTCTTTTTCAATTCAGATGACCTTTACTCACAGCACATTTCAAGGCTAGTGTGAATCTGGGTCATGGCGTCTCGTATTACGTCTGTTACTGACCACTCACCCCAACGGTTATAAAATTATTACGATTCTAAAACCGTAATGACGATACCCTGTATACCAAGACTGCTCAAAGGTACATGGTCATAACACATAATACTTCGTACATTTCTTAATACCCAATACAATTATCAATATATCATTATATAACTAATATGTGCGGCACACTGCCACATAACATTGTAGGTACTTTGACAATAAATTGAGATATTGTTATAAACTCTATTTGAAGGGCTAGCTCTAAGCTTTCTAAAAACACCAATTTCACCTTGAACAGAAGTCGAGTTATCATTTTTATTGCATTTTAAGCCCCTTGCATATACTATATATGTTAATATAAAAAATGATGACCCATTTTTTAAACTTTTCACCCGTTTCGCCAATACCTTTTTTTATTTTAAAGATAATTGCACCTAATTTTCAGAAGACAATCACATTCTTATCTATAACATTATGAATAACTAACTTGATACTTTTTTAATTCTATTTATTATTACTGAAACATTGCTAGAAGTAGCAGTGTAAATCAAAAATCCATTTTCATTTTTATTGCCAAAGTAAAATCCTAAATTGTCGTAATCATATTAAAATAATGTTTTTCTTTTTGAAGTAACGGTGCATTTATTAATATTCTCGATTGAAATTTTAAAAATTTGTAATCATCTGATGTTTAGAGATTGAAAATGATTGAGAATCTCAACGGGCACCCAATGAACACAACGAAAAAAATGCGATCGGTGCCTTTTTTTTTCTAACAAAAAGGTGTTTATGTCTTATTTACAGCTTAAAGGGTCGGAAAAGTGAAGAAAAAATTCCAATATTTACATCCACTCGAATAAGTGAGAGAGTCACCGGAAGACATATATATGACGTATTTGATGATTAAGTTATATTATATTTAGAAAACTGTGGCGTAAAACACGAAATCCCGAGGAACACCTTTACTGATTCGAACCGTTCATTGTGCAGAAAAGTTTTTCCGTCAATTTCTGCTGTGAGCTAAATTTTTTTAACTTTTTTGTTATATGTAACTTTAATAATTGTCCGAAAATATATCAGCATTATTAAAATTAAGCGTGGCTGACGGGGCCCCCTCCCGTTGGGGCCCCTGAATAAATTCGTGGATTCATTCCTGGTGGCAGCCCTGGTGGAGGGTCGGAGTGGGCAGGGGGATACACATGTCCCTGGATACAAAGACAAAGGTTTATCACAAAATAGGCCTACACTATTACACTTTACTAAACAAATCTTTCTATTAGTTAGTGCCTGTGCTATCTAGCATACAAATGTATTTGTCATAATGATACTTGGAGATAATTATGCAAATTTCTACTGCTCATATACACTATAGATGGAGAAATCAATGGGGTTCTTTAAATAAATAATGTTAAGTGAGAGGGGCGGGGAGATAGAACGACTAAACAATGGTTGAGTTTTGATTTGTGAAAACAATAAATTCAACAGTGAATAAAAAATTATAGTTTCGTAAAAAAAATATAAATTGTGTTCAAATATAAGTATTTTACAGCAATAACAGAGTATTTGCAGTGGAGCTACCACCAGAACAAACCAAGCACCTATAATGAATTAAGTAAGTAATATACATGAAACTTGGACATTATTTCATTTGTCCAAGTTTGTCAGCAGAGCTATGTATCTTTTTATGTGATTTGAAATGTTATAATGACATACAAATCAAAACCTGTCTCAGTGTTTATTTTCATACTAAGACCGACGCAGTGAATCGTGAATAATCCCTTCTCCATTTTCAATATTTTTCTCAGTAGCGATATACCTAGGCAAAAATCAGTGGGTGTACTAATAGGTATAAGTACAACTTCCCTGACTGCCAAATATCCTAGCTACGCATCTAATGCTTCCCACTTTTAAGATTAGTATTTTCACGTGTACACTTGACCTTAAAATAACTCTTGTTTATTTTACAAAAATAACTGAGAAAATTAAATAATTTGGGTTAAATTAGTGCCAAGTCAATAAAACCTTGAAAAAGAAAATAGAATCGATAATTCCATCAAATTTGTTTGCTGTCCCTCTTCTTTCTTGACATAAAAATATTTTTAAAAAGTCCACTCCCCCGCTCCCCTCTTCCTGTACTTAATGACCAACATGTGGAAGAAAATCAGAAGCCCCGAGCCTAGTGCTCTTCATGGGTCTTCCTGGAAGACCCTCCCAGCTATCTGGCCCCCTCCCCAAGGGACGTAAACAGCTGGGAACCCCCCCCCGGAGCGGTCGCTTCTGAAGCGGCCACCTGGGCATCCAGGACAGAAAGTCGAAAATGCCTCCCACTAAATTTGACCTCACAAGGAGGGGTGGAATTCCTACATCGACCCGCTACCACTTTGGCGCCACCCCGGCAAAGCACACGAGTCTCCATGGTTAGGACCGCCGCTAGCGGGGGATCATCAATGACCTACCTAGGGTGCAACCCCACTGGAAGGTTTCCTCAGAGCTGGCGTCCGCTGCGTTCTTCGCAGGTTCCTTTTGCTAATCCGTACTGGCGCTCCTGGCCCTAAACCGGCACCGCTCAATAGCGTTGCTAGTAAAATGAGGGGGACGAAACGGTCGCTTGGAGTTACCCGACCCTCAACGGGTACTTTGGTTTTCATCATCGACAATGCATCTAAGATGCTTTGTCTAAGATCCGTACAGCGACTGTAATCATATGTGACTAGCACCTAACACCTAACATATCGGACTTCGGCATTGCCTGCCAGGAGTTGTCGGTTTCGGGTCACGGGCGACGCGGTCAGGTCCGCGACCCGCTACCTTATAATATTTTAGAAATTCTGGCAATATAATATTGTAACATCAAAGTACCATTTAAATACTTTGTAAAATATTGTAACGGATGTCTAGATTTTTCTGTCTTTAATGTCATAATTAGTTTAGACACTTTACACAGAGGATGTATAAATTATAAGGAGAAAAGTTAATGTTTGTCATGCTTATTGGAGCAAATTTCTAAATTTTATGTAATAACCCGGAGCTGAATTGATTTTCTACACATCAATAAAGTGTTTAAAACATTTTAATATATTTTTGTGTCTAAGAACTGTTATTGCTTTTAAAATTCAAATTTATTAAGGAAATAATACACTTGGAAAGTACAATAAAAATTCAATTTCATGGTATGAGAACATCTATTCGTGCATGATGATGTTATGAAAATAAGGTTCAATAATTGCCATGTATATCTGAATGTTTAAAGTAAAAATTATTTTAAAAATCGACGCTTACGCAAACTTTTGACTAAATAAAGGTAAATAAAACTGTAATAACTCTTATTCCTTACAAATTGGTTTATATATATATATTTAAAAGCATTATTATGCCTTCAATACTATGTAGACAGAAAGGGTTGCGTGGCTCAGAGCAATTTTATTTTTAAATTGTACTTAATTTATATAAATAGTCTAAAAAATTATTACTTTTGCATATATAAATGACAGTTTAAAATTTTTTAATACAAGTAGCCACTTTAAGTGGATAATTATCTTATCTTATCTTATCTGTTTACAGACGCTCCTTCTATACAGAAGATTATTGCGTCCTACGCTTATCTATGGTTTGTGTTTAGTCCTGCATTTTTATTAGAGATTTAAATGTTGATAAAGTGTTGGTTTTCCTGGATTCTTCAGGCAACCCATTCCACGCCCGAATTCCGGACGGGAAGAAGGAAAACTTGTATGTGTTTGTTCTTGCATACGGAATAAGAAAGGTGTTTTTATCCTTATGTCTATCTGAGGGTTGTATTAAGTTATCTTTGTGTTGTATTTCTAAATTAGAATTAATTGCTTTATGTATGATTACTACTTTGCTCTTGGTTCTTCTATCCTCTAGTGTTTCAAGGTTTAATGATTTAACTAATGGTGTTATTCTTGTCAGTTTCGAATATTCTCCAGTAATGAATCTGGCAGCTCTTTTTTGAATTTGTTCTAGTTTATCAATGTTTTCTTTGGTGGATGGGTCCCATACAGAAGATGCATATTCTAGTACAGGTCTCACCAAAGTGAGGTAGCATTTTAGTTTTATATCTCTATTACATTTGTTAAAGTTTCTTTTTATAAAGCCTAAGGTTTTGTTTGATTTTTTAATAACTTCATTGACATGGGGATTCCATGATAGTTTCTCATTTATTAAGACTCCTAAGTATTTTGCATCTTTAGTTTGGGTCAGTTTCTTTTCCATGAATGTAATATTTTGAATTTATTTGTTTCTTTTTCTATGTTACTCTTAACAGTTGACACTTTTCTGGGTGGAAAGACATACTCCAGTTAGTTTCCCATTTTATCAATTCATCTAAGTCTTTTTGTAAAATTATAATTTATATTTGATATTAAACATATAGGGCACGTCTCGGTAGAGCTAGTAAATGGATTTCTACACCATTTAAGTGTATGCTGCCTCACTGCGTGCGA
>CALYLW010003191.1:12500-14057 GCA_944989445.1 Ampullaceana balthica | reverse complement strand
GAGAAACTCCAGGCATGTGCTGCTCCAGTGGTAAAATCAAACTGCCACCAATTCTAAGGCCACCAGAACCATTGTGCAGTCTGTTGAATGGTGAAACTGCACAATCAAAGGACTTTGTGAAACATATTAGACTATTGAATAATATGTTTGCCATGACTTCCTTCAAGTCGAATGGTGTCGTGAATAATGGGTGGACACCAACATTCAAGGTCCAAGGCAAAGTGTACCACCATGCTGGACCTCTTCATCCAGTCAATGCAAATATCTCCAGATTTACTTTTTGGGAGAAGATGAGCAAGTGCAAAGACGACTGGATTTGCTTGACAGTCCTGTGGACAGAAACATTGTTCTCAAACTGCAAAGAATGCTGCATCAGCATAACAGCTATGTGAGGTCATTTAAAATGGCTGCTGAGATTATAGATAACACTCAAGTGGACTACAAAATCAAAATTTCTGGCAAAGCACTATTAAAGGAACACAAAGGCAGATTCAATGCACCATCTGTTAGTGAAGTTGCCATCATGATTGCTGGAGAGCTAGGTGATCGCAGGGACATTGTGCTGCATTCAAGAAGTTGCTCACAAATGCCACTTCAAATGATTCAAGACACTCACAGGTCATATGATCCATTTCAGTACCCTCTGCTATTTGTTAGAGGAGAAGATGGCTATGATTTGACCATAAAAGATGTAAACAAGACCACAAGCAATGACTACTATGCATACCGCATGATGCAAAGAGTCAACGAATTTAATACACTCCTCAGATGCCCTTGCCTTTTCCAGCATTACATAGTGGATATGTATGCTAAGATTGAGAATGATAGATTGCGTTTCATCAGACTCAACCAAACAAAACTTAGAGCTGAGGACTATGGTGTACTATTAGAGGCATTAAGGAATGACAACAATGTGTCTTCTGAAAATCTTGGCAAATTAGTGGTGCTGCCTTCATCCTTCGGTGGAGGGCCCCGTTACATGCATGAATATGCACAGGATGGAATGACCTATGTACGTCATAGAGGCACAAGCATCAAGTAGATTTGCAAGTATGTTACCAAAGGAAGCGATGCATCCATGTCTGCTGTTGCAAATGAAATGCCGAACAGGCTTGATAAGGTTACCAATTATCAACAAGGACGATACATTAGTAGCAGTGAGGCAGTGTGGCACCTGCTCAACTTTCCCATCCATCAAAGGTATCCAACAGTTGTTCACTAGGCAGTACATCTTGAAGGAGGCCAAGGAGTATACTATAAACCAGGACAGCCAAAAACATTTGACAGACACTCCACCAAAGACTACATTACCAGCGTTTTTTTATCTCTGCAAAACAGATCCTCTTGCAAAAACATTGCTGTATTCTGAAGTGCCTAGACATTTTCGCTGGGATGCCAGTCAAAAGGTCTGGCAAATCCGAAAAAAGGTGTACCTCTTGCAGACTTCCTCGGATATGTGACAGACAATGCCTTTGGGAAGAGTGTACACTGTGCATCCTCACAACAGAGAAGCATTTCACATGCGCCTCCTGCTGCACCATATTCTTAGACCTATTT
>CALYLW010003191.1:0-10000 GCA_944989445.1 Ampullaceana balthica | reverse complement strand
GTAGGTAGAAACATGAGTTTTTGAAAGTTGTTGAGTACCCTACCGCGATGGTAGCAGTCGAAAAAAAATTATCACTAACTGGGGGGCCGGGGGCCCAAATGTTAAACATATAAGACGCATTAGTTTATCTGTTCCCTAATAACTCAAGATCCAGACAACCAAATAACGTGAAATTTGTTACACATACACACAATGACATGAGAAAGGTTGTTAAACAGGTTTCGTTCCATATATATAAGATTCTGGGGGCCAGGGCCCAATATGTACTTTTTTCCTGATATGAGCTCTATAAAAAATGAAAATAATAAAATTAGCCTATTTCCCGTATATGTAGAAGCATGAAACTTTCGGTGGTTGTTAAGTATCATTTGGCGATGGTAACAGTTAAAAGATTATATAAATTATCACTTACTGGGGGCCGGGGGCCCTAATGTAGTTTTTTTTTAATATTTAAAACTTACTCAACACTAATTTCTTCAACTTCCCGTGAAGATAGAAGCATGAAACTTTGGGAACTTGCTGAATACACTCTTATAAAAATAATTGGCGAAAACAATTTAAAAAATTTGACTCATGGGTGGCCGTGGGCCCAAAACTGTTTTTTTCCTTATATGGGCTATATAAAACTGAATCAACACTAATTCCCCATCTTTCTTTGTAGGTACAAATATAAACTTTGGAAATTTGTTGAGTACCCTCCCGCGATGGCAGCTGTCGAAAAAAAAATTATCACTAACTTGGGGGGCCGGGGGCCAAAATGTTATACATATAAGACGCATTAGTTGTGTGTTTATCTGTTCCTTAATAACTCAAGCTAGAGTCAGTCCCTGTGGCAGATGTAGTCAGTCCCTGTGACAGATGTAGTCAGTCCCTGTGACAGCTGGAGTCAGTCCATGTGACAGCTGGAGTCAGTCCCTGTGGCAGATGTAGTCAGTCCCTGTGACAGGTGGAGTCAGTCCCTGTGACAGATGGAGTCAGTCCCTGTGACAGATGGAGTCAGTCCCTGTGGCAGATGTAGTCAGTCCCTGTGACAGATGGAGTCAGTCCCTGTGACAGCTGGAGTCAGTCCCTGTGACAGATGGAGTCAGTCCCTGTGACAGATGGAGTCAGTCCATGTGACAGCTGGAGTCAGTCCCTGTGGCAGATGTAGTCAGTCCCTGTGACAGATGGAGTCAGTCCCTGTGACAGATGGAGTCAGTCCCTGTGACCAGCTGGAGTCAGTCCCTGTGACATATGGAGTCAGTCCCTGTGACATATGGAGTCAGTCCCTGTGATAGGTGGAGTCAGTCGCTGTGACAAATGGAGTCAGTCACTGTGTTCAGCTGGAGTCAGTCCATGTGACCAGATGGAGTCAGTACTTGTGACAGATTGAGTCAGTCAATGTGACAGATGGAGTCAGTCCATGTGACCAGATGGAGTCAGTACTTGTGACAGATTGAGTCAGTCCATGTGACAGATGGAGTCAGCCCTTGTGACAGATGGAGTCAGTCCCTGTGACAGATGGAGTCAGTCACTGTGACAGATGGAGTCAGTCCCTGTGACAGGTGGAGTCAGTCCCTGTGACATATGGGGTCAGTCCTTGTGACAACTGGAGTCAGTCCATGTGTCCAGCTGGAGTCAGTCCCTGTGACAGATGGAGTCAGTCCCTGTGACAGGTGGAGTCAGTCCCTGTGACAGATGGGGTCAGTCCCTGTTACCATCTGAATTCTTTAGTCTGACTAACATCACCATTGTTGACGACAAGAAACACCTTGACCCCGCAGACCTCCAGCTACGCAAGGCTTCACACTTTTTACTTTTATCACCAAAAACATATTTCACAGAAATGAATTGTAGGGGGGGAGGGGGTGGTGAGGTGTTCACCAGACGGGAGATGGAAGTCCGTGGGTGCTGAAGTGGACAAACCAGATTACCAACTAGATATATGAGCTGGGATCCTAGGCGAGAGTGATCCCCCTTGCAGTCTGACCCAATTATCGGTCTTCAAACGTGAGGCGCCAAATTAAATTTGAATGTTGACACACGGAAGTGGAACAGATTCCTGCGAGTTTTTCTTTTACACCGCCCAAACCATAATGTTTAATTGGATAACGTCCAGACATATTAAACGTTTTTAATGCTCGATTCCAGTTAGGTAAGCGAACTTTCCAACAACTAAAGAGTAGCTAATATGGAAATATTGCATTTTCATCGCATCGAAAATGATACATTTAAGTTGACACTTTTGTTCTGCGACACACGCTTCTTCTTAATTATCTGAAATATTATTTTGGAAGTCAATACATTTTAAAGATATGTTTAACTTATTTCATTGCTCAATAGTCAAAATTTAGTGATAAAATAAATATTCGATTTATTAATTTTTTTAAACAATTTTCTTAAGACTTAAGAATTTAGTTAAACATTTTTTTTTCTATTTTAAATATATTTCGACGCAAAAGTTTATTTATCATTTTTTTTTAAAGTAAAAATTAGTAAAAATTGCGTCACCGTTTCAAAGAGATTATTAACTTAATTAAATTTTAAGTTATTGTTTTTTTTAAACAAATGGCACAGACATTCGGCGCAACAAGAGCACACTGACAGGTACAAGAGCACACTGACAGGTACAAGAGCACACTGACAGGTACAAGAGCACACTGACAGGTACAAGAGCACACTGACAGGTAAAAGAGCACAGTGACAGGTACAAGAGCACACTGACAAGTTTTTCCATTTTTCATTCGTTTTAAAATTATTGTTTCATATCTTGTATGTTCCCGTTATAAATTTATCTCCTGGACGAGTCCACGGCTTAAGGCCTTGCGTTTTAAAAAAAAATCTGCATATAATTGGAAATATTTGTTGTCTAAAACGATGACAGAGTTCTTTTATAAACACACCCCGACGTTTTCTGCCTAAAAGGATAAGTCATTATAGTACTCTACAACATTATCATAAAAAATATTAACATCATTCTGCATGAAAAGGCAGTTTTCATAACTGGGAATAAAAGCAATTTTAAAGCAAGTGGGTAGCTAATTTGTGATAAGATATATTTATCAATTAGTTTTAAATTATAGTATACAAAGAAAATGCACTGTCATAGAAATATGTGTTTAGTTCTGTGCTGAAAAATATTTTTTGAAATATTTTATACACTGTATGTTCACACAAAAAGAACAAAAAATGGTGTCTGTCAAAGAAATGAGCTAATTGTCAACATTACTTAACATTCAATGGAAATTAGATTGCGATATCAACATGCTGGATTCATTTTAGTTTTAAGTAAAAAAAATGGTTTTGAAAAACACACCACAGTTGAAAAAGTCCGTCATAGATAGACAATAGATCCACTAATTCTGCAATAGACCTTCATTCATTTAGTTTTAAAAGTAAAATTCCCGTCTATAAAATATTTCTCACAGCCCATCCCCAATGTTCAACTTAAGCTGCGCGGCCGCGAACACGTTTGCCTGGTGCCGCGCAGCAGTTTAGAATTACCACGCAGCAAATTTAACAAAAAAAATGGATGCTGCGTAACTTTGCACACTAGTTTTTCTCTTTGTACACGGACCTACATCAACTAGACTTACATCAACCTGACCTACATAAACCTGACCTACATCAACCTGTCATTCATCAACTAGACTTACATCAAACTCAAACAGATTTATAACAGAAATATAAACAGTTGTCCTCACACTAGCAGAGCAGACGACAAACCGGTTTTCTCTCTCTAAACCAGTGGTTCCTAACCTTTTGGGGTCCATGCACCCCTTCATGTGCCCAAAAAAGTTCATGCACCCCCTCGTGAAACTTGCAGAAAATGCATAATAAACTATGTTTATTTTAGGAACACAGCAGTTTTGACCATAGGAAACAGGGAATTTAGTCAGAGATCTGCTGCTTCTTATGATCAATCAGTGATTTAAATTTGGGTACTGTTTAGGACAAAAGCAACTCTTATGTCATACTCTGCATTGAACTTATTCATTTCCTTGGTTTTAATCGTCAAAGGTGTGGAGAATCCTGCTTCACAGAGATAGGTTGTGGCAAATGGAAGGAGAATCAGTACTGCCCTCTTGGCTAAATGCGGGTAGGAATCTAGCTGGGCGCACCAAAATTCAATCAAGGAATTGCAACTGAAGGCACTCCTCAGTACTTCTCTGGTTCTCAAATCAACCAGGTCATCTTTAGCAAAGTCAGTCACTGTCATCAATGTTGTCCAAGTCACAGAGAAAAGGATTGCGAATACAAAGGCTTTTTCTAGCAATTTCTTGACAGAAATACCCATCAAAGGACCTTTGCAACGTTGAAAGGTGCTCTGAAATTTCCCCTTTGATGTTGTCAGGCAGTGATCCCTCAGTGCTCCCTTCTGCACCAGATATTACAACTTCATCCAAGAGTGGAAAGCTGGTCCAGTTGGACTTTTCTAGTCGTCGTTGGAATAGTGGCACTTTGTTAAGGAAGGCTTGCAATCTCTCAGTCACAGCAGGTCCTTGGAGAGATGTGTTCAACTCATTCAAGATGGAGAAGATGTCAGCCAGGTATCCCGATGAATGAAATTTGGACAGTCAAACTTGTCAGCAAGGTCACTCTTTTTTTCTCGCAAGAAAATGGCAAGCTCCACTCTCAGTTCTACTAACCGAGGAAGTATCCGTCCCCTGGACAACCAGCGCACCTCAGTGTGGTAGAGCAGAACTTCATTCTCAGAGTTCACCTCCTGACAGAACAACTTGAAGAGGCAGTGGTTCAAGGCATGTGAGCGGACAAAATTTACAACTTGGACTGCAGTAGAAATAACTGACTTCAAGGTTGGAGGTAGAGTTTTGCATGCCAGTGCCTGACGATGAAGAAAACAGTGCGTAGTGACAATATCTGGAACTTCTTTCTTTACCAGTGCTGAAAATCCTGACTTATTACAGAGCATGGAGGGAGCACCGCCTGTGTAAATTGAAGAAATTCTTGAAGTCCAGTCAAACTGGTTTTCAATGAAGAATACCCTGACTAGCTGCAGCACATCAGCAGCTTTGGTAGTAGCTAGGAGTGGCTTACAAAAGAGAAATTCCTCCTTCAGCAATCCACTGAGAACATATCTCAGAAATACAAGAATCTGACTGCATTGTGCTACATCAGTGAATTAATCCAGCTGCATGCTAAATGGAAAAGGACTGCTTCTCATCTTGCACAAGACTTAATCCAGAATGTCTGCAGCCATGTCACTAATCCTGGAATAAATAGTGTCATTGGACAAAGTAACTTTCTCAACCTGCTTCCTCTGCTGGTGACCACACATCAGTTCTACCATGTCCAGAGCACAAGGCTTCACCAAAGGTCTCCAATGGTGTGGGGCTTCTTGTTCTTTTCAAAAAGATATGCAACCTTGAATGATGCCTCCAGTGCAGATTTCTGTGACAAAGAAAATCCAAGCTTGGGCAAGGTACCTGAGGTCAAGAAGCGAGCTCTCTTCTGCTTGAAGACCTCAACACTGTCCTTGGAATTGGATGGATGGACTTTCTCCAAGTGCTCTCGTAGTCTAACACAGTGCTTCTAAAGTGGTGGTCCGCGGACCGGTGCCAGTCCGTGGGCCATCCGATGCCGGTCCGCATAAATTACCATGAAAGGACATTTCACTACCACGTCAGTACAGGGAAAATATTTCATCGGTCCCTGGTGTAATGGAAAAAATTCCTGCCGGTCCACATTGCTAAAAAGTTTGAGAAGCACTGGTCTAACAGGCTTCATGTTGTCATTGCACAGGATTTTTCCACAGTGGAAGCACTGGGGCTTTTGTGTGCCATATCTATCTTTTTTTAAAAATTATTTATTAACGATTTTGAGGGGGTGATGACAATCGTAAAGTCGTACCAGTCACAGGCAAATTTTTAAGTGACGAAGTTGATGTTTTTAATGACCGGAATTGGATGCTCAACTCAAGATTTTAGGTTTCAATGACGAATAATGGCTTACAATCAACGTTTTTAAGACCTTTGCAGCGTACAGAGCAATAAAAGTGAAGGAAAAAAATCCCAACGTTTACATCCGCTCAAAACAGTTAGAGGGTCACGGGAAGAGATATATCTGACGTATTTGATGACAAAATTAAATTATTTTTAGAAAACTGTGACGTAAAACACGAAATTCCGAGGAACACGTAGAGCGAACCGTTCATTTTGCAAAAGTTTTTCCCGTCAATTTTTGACATGCGCAGAACCATGCGCGAACGAGTAAAAAAGTTTAATGCGGCATGCCTTGCTAATGGTTTACATTTTCAGATTATCAGGTTTTTTTTCCTTTTTTGTTCTTCTTTTTTTTTACTTCCTCTTTTTCTTTTTTTCCTCTGAATGGTTCATGCACCCCCTGGAACCTGCTCATGCACCCCTTGGGGGTGCATGCACCACTGGTTAGGAACCCCTGCTCTAAACATTTATTCCTTCCACTGTTTCCGCACCCTCCCCACACCCTAAAATACCTCTCATCGGGCAACATTTTCCTCCGCTACAAACATTGGACCTGGCGGCTGTGCCAACGTTGGAAACAGATATCCGTGGAGCAGACAACCATGGTGCGGGACACGAGCCGCCATTGACACCGTTCCCAGATTACTACGCCGTACAGAGTCCATGGGGTGAGGAGGTTTATGTTACCCGTGAGATCCTCGTATTTGTTGAAACTGCGACAATCATGAGCCAGTTTGGCACGATCATTTACCGCTTTAAACGCCATCTAGGCTCTATGTCATCCGAATCCAAATTTTGGCATAATTATCTGGCCAAACGTGTAGTCCGATCCCATTATTGGCGAGATGAGTTGCCAGGAAGGATGTGGTGTAGTTGATTGAAGTAACGAGGTTTTGGTATACGTTTCTAATTTGATGAGACCCAAGAAAAATGTGGAGCATTAATTGAAACATCGATATATGTTCTCGGATGGGCTTATAATGTCGGTAACGGGAGTACAAACCATTATGAAAAGGATGAGCTGATGGGAAACAATGAAGGCAAATCCCCGCTGAGACAGCAAGAGCGAGCTGTCTGTTAAAAAACAATATGTTACTTAAACTTAAACGGGTTTATGTAGGCCTGGCAAAACTTGTCGGCAAAAAACCTTCGACAGCGAACAAAAAAAATAATTAAAATAATAATAATAATAATAATACAGTTTTATAAAATATAACAAATTAGCTGCGATGTTATGACGAAGAATCCAATAACCGTTGTTTTGTGACGTTCTGTCAGGTCTACACATACCCTGTTAAAAATAACCTTTTCTCTAACCAGCCTGATCACAGTATCACCCCATTTGTAACCTTTAGTGAAAAACAAAGCTGCTAAAAGAAGATGCATTGGTAGACTTTAACAACTGATGCATGGCAGGTTACGCAAAGTCTGATGCTTTTTAAAATTATCATTTTGGTACAAGCGGAGCAGCGAGCAGTCACAAGCTTATGATAGATAGCACCTGTATATATAGCACCTGTATAGATAGCACATGTATAGATATCACCTGTATAGATAGCACCTGTATAGATAGCACCTGTATAGATAGCACCTGTATAGATAGCACCTGTATAGATAGCACCTGTATAGATAGCACCTGTATAGATAGCACCTGTATAGATAGCACCTGTATAGATAGCACCTGTATGGATAGCACCTGTATAGATAGCACCTGTATAGATAGCCCTCATATCACCTGTATAGATAGCACCTGTATAGATAGCACCTGTATAGATAGCACCTGTATAGATAGCACCTGTATAGATAGCACCTGTAAAGATAGCACCTGTATAGATAGCACCTGTATAGATAGCACCTGTATAGATAGCACCTGTATAGATAGCCCTCATATCACCTGTATAGCCCTCATATCACCTGTATAGCCCTCATATCACCTGTATAGCCCTCATATCACCTGTATAGCCCTCATATCACCTGTATAGATGGCCCTCACACCAATGCAGACAGCATCCATCTACGTTGAGTAGTTTACAGTGCATCAAAATATGGGTTACATGAGTTTAACGTGTGGGTATGACAAACATGATCTGGGACATCTAATGACTTGATGGTTTGACAGGTGAAATATTGATGGCTAGCTTGACCAATCTCAAATATTGATGGCTAGCTTGACCAATCTCAAATATTGATGGCTAGCTTGACCAATCTCAAATATTGATGGCTAGTTTGACCAATCTCAAATATTGATGGCTAGTTTGACCAATCTCAAATATTGATGGCTAGTTTGACCAATCTCAAATATTGATGGCTAGTTTGACCAATCTCAAATATTGATGGCTAGTTTGACCAATCTCAAATATTGATGGCTAGCTTGACCAATCTCAAATATTGATGGCTAGCTTGACCAATCTCAAATATTGATGGCTAGTTTGACCAATCTCAAATATTGATGGCTAGCTTGACCAATCTTAAATATTGATGGCTAGCTTGACCAATCTCAAATATTGATGGCTAGTTTGACCAATCTCAAATATTGATGGCTAGCTTGACCAATCTCAAATATTGATGGCTAGCTTGACCAATCTCAAATATTGATGGCTAGCTTGACCAATCTCAAATATTGATGGCTAGTTTGACCAATCTCAATCACTTAACCAAGCATCTGACGGGAGGAGATCCCAACTAAGAGAGGTCAGGGGTCATCTCAGCTAGAACGCAATTACAAATATTACAATGGTGTTTGTGCTTTCAGCGAATGAAAATGAATTTCGGTCTCATTAAACTGACAATTTCGCTGTTAAGTTCATTTTTTAATGTAACAGGTTGTGTGAACTGAATGAAAAATGACATGTTTACCCCCAAACAAAAACAACCAGATAGAACGATCAATTAACAACTGGAACACAACCGACCGGTTTGAAATCCCTCCACCCATTTTTAGTGACGGCAACATGTAACTTGCCGTCTCCTAACGTTAGTTGACAAGACAGGCATTCAAGTCATGCAATATTTATGAAATCCCAGTTGGTGCTACCCCCTCCCCCCCACACACCCCCTCGCAATGACATCACGGAGTTAATTGTAGCACCGAGAGTATAGAAATATTTACACACCAATTTTCAACAACCCAGATTTGTCACATAAATTATTAAAACTTCTGTTTAGCATTAAACAAGGGTAAATATGTGACATTAGCAGTGTTCCCTTTCAGCTGCGCAGATAGCTGTCCGATGCCATGCAGCAGTTTAGAGTTACAGCGCAGCAAATTTTGATAAATCGATAACATCTATCTTTGTGACGTGTAAAATTGTGCACAAAAGATGGATGCTGTGCATATTTGCACAGGAGTTTGTTGTTTACCACACGGACCAACTAACATTAGAGGGAACATTGGGCATTATATATTTTTAATAATCGCATGCAGCGCAGATTCCGGGAATGGTAACCGCTTTCCCTCAGCAGTGTTGCTTTGATAGTTACCTCGTATGTTGATCGAATTGAGCCACCATCACACGATTTACCTGTTAGATGTTATTGTCTACAATATCTCGACACAATGGCCGGCGTTTACCCCACAAACTGTTTGTAACAATGTTACACCGAGCCTGGGGAGGTAGACTCGAGTCACCACCAGCTTTGGCCAGGGGTCGATCAAACTAACGGTGACCTCAGGTACGACTGTGTTACAATGGACCTGAAGCCCATCCAGCTTTGGCCAGGGGTCGATCAAACTGACGGTGACCTCAGGTACAACTGTGTTACAATGGACCTGAAACCCATGGCCGACGTACATGGACGTATATGATACAGCTCGTGTCTTTGTTGGCGCAAGGGATGATCCCTAATGCGAGGGCCCTATGTATACAACACCTCAGTATTCATGAACATGTGGTCCCAAATATTGGTTGGTATAGCATTAATTTTTTAATAGAATTTTTTTTTAATCTTGATTACTTCAAAAGGAAATACAATGGTTCATATTTCAGAGTTACAAGTCTTAGGGAAAAAAATGTTTTCTATAATTTGTTGTTGTCTTGACGTGGATAATTAAACATGGT
>CALYLW010003190.1:0-14090 GCA_944989445.1 Ampullaceana balthica | reverse complement strand
ACAATTTACCTCTGTCTTTGTTTATTGATGCTTGGTTCATGGATATGACATCTACAATTTACCTCTGTCTTTGTTTATTGATGCTTCGTTCGGGAAAACTTGTCATGATTTCCTGTAGTGGGGCGAAATGTGCAATTTACCTCTGTCTTTGTTTATTGATGCTTCGTTCGGGAAAACTTGTCATGATTTCCTGTAGTGGGGCGAAATGTGCAATTTACCTCTGTCTTTGTTTATTGATGCTTCGTTCGGGAAAACTTGTCATGATTTCCTGTAGTGGGGCGAAATGTGCAATTTACCTCTGTCTTTGTTTATTGATGCTTCGTTCGGGAAAACTTGTCATGATTTCCTGTAGTGGGGCGAAATGTGCAATTTACCTCTGTCTTTGTTTATTGATGCTTCGTTCGGGAAAACTTGTCATGATTTCCTGTAGTGGGGCGAAATGTGTAGAATAACGCTACATTTGAGACATTTGCCTTTGAAAAATTTGCACCTTTTCCTTAAAGGCCCTTATTTGTGAATATAATTGATTACCACTGCTGTTCGCCCTTGAAGATTTGTGAATATAATTGGATTACCACTGCTGTTCGCCATTGAAGATTTGTGTTAAGAGAGTTTGGATGTCTTGTCACATCAACTAAAAATACAAAATCTTCCAACCAAGCAGGATCAGATTGTTCTGGAATCGGTTGTTCCTTATTTTCTACGATATATACCTCTTATTTAAGTGTGTAGAGGTGCTGAAGTGCTGTTCCCCGACCGAGCAATCTTGTACCATTGTGACACACAACATCTTCTTATTCTCTATGGATGTTAAGAAGAAACTGCTGAAACTGGCGGTGAAACGAGCTTCAAAGCGAATAGAGCTTATAGATTTTATTCCTGGCTCAAGAACATGATCACATCTAAAGTATTTGACACAAAGAACTTGTTGGTGAATGATACAGTGAAGTTTAAAATTACAATCTTTGCCAGCCTCTTCGCTGACTTTGTTGCTGAAAAGTTTTGTTTGTCAACTGTGCTCTATCATTTTGGTATCGTGGCTCCTTTAATAGAGTTGATTGTTTTTTTTTAAATTATAAATATCGTTTTAAATTATAGAAACATAAAAAATGATTAAGGATATAGATATGCTTAAATTATTTTTAAACTAATTCTAACATATATAAAAGTATATTTAATTTATTTTTTAAACTAATTCTAACATATATAAAAGTATATTTAATTTATTTTTTAAACTAATTCTAACATATATAAACGTATATTTAATTTATTTTTTAAACTAATTCTAACATATATAAAAGTATATTTAATTTATTTTTTAAACTAATTCTAACATATATAAAAGTAGATTTAATTTATTTTTTAAACTAATTCTAACATATATAAAAGTATATTTAATTTATTTTTTAAACTAATTCTAACATATATAAAAGTAGATTTAATTTATTTTTTAAACTAATTCTAACATATATAAAAGTATATTTAATTTATTTTTTAAACTAATTCTAACATATATAAAAGTAGATTTAATTTATTTTTAAAACTAATTCTAACATATATAAAAGTAGATTTAATTTATTTTTTAAACTAATTCTAACATATATAAAAGTATATTTAATTTATTTTTTAAACTAGTTCTAACATATATAAAAGTAGATTTAATTTATTTTTTAAACTAATTCTAACATATATAAAAGTAGATTTAATTTATTTTTTAAACTAATTCTAACATATATAAAAGTAGATTTAATTTATTTTTTAAACTAATTCTAACATATATAAAAGTAGATTTAATTTATTTTTTAAACTAATTCTAACATATATAAAAGTAGATTTAATTTATTTTTTAAACTAATTCTAACATATATAAAAGTAGATTTAATTTATTTTTTCCCCAAAGACGTCCTATTTTATTTTTATTTTGTGCATTAGACCAAATATTTTTTTGTTTGTTAAATATTTTTTATTAAATGCTTAAAACCTTTTAAAAATATACAAATAATTACGAATTCTAATTTAAGTAGACTTATCTCAGAGAATACGAAAAAATAAGTAATAATAGTTGAAATAAGAAAATACAGTTTCTTGAACAATGTTGCAAATTTATGCTTTTTCTTAACTTACTTAAATTAAATAAATAAAATGTATGACAGTTTTAGTCTGCACACGGTACATTTTGTTATTCCATACGAAACTAAATGTTTTAGACATGCGATTCTGCGTGCATCTTTCTTATTGGAGCAATTACGTAATACTCGGCATCGGCATCACTTACGCGGACGTTTGTCCAGTTCACAGTGTCAGGATTGTCTTGTAAATAGTATATATCCAATTGCTGCAAGTGTAGATAGTTGATGTGTCTTTCCACAGATCTATGTTTAAATTGTTTGAACAATCATAGTAATTATTATGTAGTTTCTTAAATGTTTAGTTTTCTTATTTTTAAAGAAAGAAAATGGTATAGATAAAAATGGGTGGGGACAAATGATTTTTAGCGTACTTGTGAAGAGCTTTTTAATACTTCTTTTTTAAAGTAGGTTTTTAATATTGTGATGTCCTAGTTTGAACAAACCGAAAGATTAATATTTTAAAGGTACATAATCTAATGAAGAGTTACCCGAGTTAAAAACTTGTCAACACCAACTTTTACGACGTCCGTCTCTTCCCTCAGTATCTCCCTCTGCTGGCTGATAATCTGTGTAAATCGTTTAGTTTCAAGGAACTTGTCCGCCATTTTAGATATCTTGAAATTAAAATTAAAACAACCATAATTATAAAATAATGTTTTAAATAGATGTGATGTATCCAAATTTAACACAATTTCCTTGCAACGTGACACAAGAAAATTCATACATATTCAGCCAATTATGAGATAGAGATTTTAAAAAGAATTACTTCGAATTTTAATTTTGTTGTAAAGACCTCTTTGAACGTAAAATAAGAGATTATATTTTTAGTATAAGTTTGTAATCGCACATATTTTTATATATAATACAATTTAATATTATGCTGACGAATGCTTATCCTTAAGTCTTAATTCGAGATTAAATTGTTGTGCTCACTGACAATATAAAATGAATATGTGAAAATGAAAGAACGAATATTGGTGGGTACCTTATCTAAGACAGTTTCACCCATTAGGTACCTTATCTAAGACAGTTTCACCCATTAGGTACCTTATCTAAGACAGTTTCACCCATTAGGTACCTTATCTAAGACAGTTTCACCCATTAGGTACCTTATCTAAGACAGTTTCACCCATTAGGTACCTTATATAAGACAGTTTCACCCATTAGGTACCTTATATTAGACAGTTTCACCCATTAGGTACCTTATATAAGACAGTTTCACCCATTAGGTACCTTATCTAAGACAGTTTCACCCATTAGGTACCTTATCTAAGACAGTTTCACCCATTAGGTACCTTATCTAAGACAGTTTCACCCATTAGGTACCTTATCTAAGACAGTTTCACCCATTAGGTACCTTATCTAAGACAGTTTCACCCATTAGGTACCTTATCTAAGACAGTTTCACCCATTAGGTACCTTATCTAAGACAGTTTCACCCATTAGGTACCTTATCTAAGACAGTTTCACCCATTAGGTACCTTATCTAAGACATTTTCACCCATTAGGTACCTTATCTAAGACATTTTCACCCATTAGGTACCTTAGAAACTGTTTGTTTATAATTGTTTTTATTTATTGTTTTTATTTATTAAATTTCATTGCAGTATTCCTGTGACATTACTTTCGATCTGTGCGTGCTAACAACGTTTCAGTCAATTGACACAAATAGTTGAAATAATAAGTATTATAATGTTAATAAATCGCCCTAAAAATAAATAAAGAACTTAAAAGAATTAAATAATACAAACTGAAATATTAAATTCAGTTCATTGACACACACACTTTACAAAATAATTATTATAACATAAATAAAATGGTAATTAAATAAAGAAGGAAATATAAACAAATCAAATAATGCAAACAGAAAATTTCAATACATATATATCTTCACTAGTATTCGTATTTAGAACAAAAATGCAACCAAGCGTTGACCAACAAATGTACAAATGAATTCAACCAAGTCGAATGCATTAAATTGATGATTAGCCAGTTACATTTCAGTTTTCTACTAAAAGAAACAAGGAGATTGAAAGCGAAACAATTTTAACAATCGTTTCTATTACCTAGAAGTTAGGTGATTAGATATATAATATAACAGAAAGATGCATTTTTGAACGATCATTAGCACTCAAAATGGTAAGTCAATGTCAATAAGTAGACAATGTGGTGCAATTTTTAGCCAAACAGATAATTCAACACAGACTTCAAGAAAATAAAAAAAACATACATAATACAGTGTGTTAAGCTTTACTTAGCTACATAATCAGTATGAACAAAGAAATTCGGGTATCTCCACTCAATCGGAAATTCTTAATTCAGGACTAATTCTATAGTTGTTTCCCATTATTTTTTAAAAATATTTTTTAAAAGTTATTGCAAATTATGATTTCATGCAAAATTCTAAATTCTAAACGTGACCTAAAAATTATAATTACCGGTATATATTTGTTCTACATTTCAGTTTTGTCTCATAGAAGGTGTAGGTAAAATTATATTAGTTATAAGTTTCGCAAATTGTTAGGAAACATAATTTAAAAAAAAACAACAACCTATTTAAAAAAAAATTGCTTTAAAAATCGGAAATACTTTTGGGAACCAGCTACTGTACCGATGTATTTCTAATTTAGATTTTTAATACCAGTTTTAGTTAGATTAAAATAAAAAAGTATAGCAAATAAAATTAAACCTAAAATGTAATCAGCTAGTTACAATGTCCTTTATTGTAACTTATTGCGTTTCTTTTATATTTTCAATCAGTTGTGTGCCTTATTTCTCTTATTTAAATCAGTTAAAATTATGCACAAGTGAAAAGTAATGATTATTTTTAAAAATAAAAAGCAATACTAGACTTAATCCATTGATAAATGTAGGACGCAATACCGTATTTTCACGCATATTCCCCCGGATTATACCAGTTTTTTTACAAACCCCGCAGCTCCCCTGCGGTGTATCTCCGTGGGCGGAGTATCTGACTTTTTTAAAACAGAATAATGCATCAATGGGACTTGCAAAACACGAAAATAAAATTGGATTCTGTATAACTTCTGGTAGTATATGTTGTTACGGTCAGATGTTGTGGTGTGGGGATGACTACGCATAAATGGGGTGGTGAACACTTGTCCTCGTGGAACGGGGGCAAGTGAACTCAAGGTACGTGCAAGTTGTAATGAATTGACAGGACCACGGTCAAAGGGAGACATGGTGATTGACCCAGGGTCCAGTCAAAAACCGGTCGGACAAGACGGGGGTATAATAGGGGTCACATTGTGTGTCGCGGAGAGAGTGTTAAGTTGCCAAGTAGCAGGCAGGTGAAAGACGTACGATAGAGTGTGGAGTTTTGTGAACGTGGTCCAATCCGGTCAAGCTGGGCCGAGGACTCTAGATGGTATGACCATCAACTGTAAACTGCCAATTGTACTGTACCATAAATATGTTCAAAGCTTCTGGATGTCATTAAACTTATGTTGAAAGAAAACAACCCAGCGTTGCTAAGTCTTTTACCCGTCTACGTGGTAAATATCTGTGACTAAGGGGGGACCTCAACCCCTAGACAACGACTCCGCCACAGTGGGGGCCCCGTCGAAAAACCGAGCCAAGACGCAGTGCATCAAGACACGTCACTAAAGGAGAAACGACGAAAAACACATCAACGAACTGGCCGTACTAGCCATCCCGATAGCAAGATCATCACGAGAGCGTAGGGCTTACACCTCGTAACGACGAGACCAGGGGTGTTGAAGACAGCCGTAGCAGTGATGTTGAAGACAGCCGTAGCAGTGATGTTACAGACAGCCGTAGCAGTGGTGTTACAGACAGCCGTTGCAGTGGTGTTGTAGACAGCCGTAGTAGTGGAATTGCAGACAGACGCAGAAAGGGAGGCCATACAGACTACACCCGGAAGAGCATCGGAGGAATAACGAACACTAACTTAGACAGTAACACAGAAGCTGACTACAGCCTGGACAACTTCGAGGTTACAACCTCAGTAATACGTGACAGTGAAGGCGGTGACTTTGTGACTCTCTCGCCTATGGATATTGATACTGCCCTGGTATAATGTGTTTTTCTTATGTATGGGTACTATTTGTGTGGTAATTTCTATCGTACAGGCAAGTACAACTTAATTTCTAATATTAAATTAGTATGTTTTAGATATTATATATTATATATTTGTATATGATGAATCCCCAAATTGTATTATTGAGATAGTAATTGTTATATTGGGTCCCTAATACAAAACGATAGGAAGACGGTAGACGAATTTGAGATTGTGACCGTAGAGTAACTACTAATATAGAAACATCGACATGGAATTGCCTAATGTAGAAAAACTGAGACAAAGTGCCCGGGAGCTGGGATTTGAAGGGGAGGAGGCAAAGAGATGGGTTATAGAGGCGTACAGGAGGGAGGAAGATGAGGAAAGAGATAGAAAGAAGAGGGAGGAAGATGAGGAAAGAGATAGAAAGAAGAGGGAGGAAGATGAGGAAAGAGAAAAACGAAAAGAAGAAAGGGCTTTCAAAAGGGAGGAGGAGAGTAAAAGGTTGGAGCACATTAGGATAATGGAATTGAATGCAAGTGAGGAAAAGACCCCGAGGGTAGAACAAAAAAGCACAGGGATCTCGGGAAATAAACTACCAATGTTTGACGGGATAGGGGATAACTTAGAATTTTTTTTGGTACGATTCGAGGACGAAGCGAGACACAAGGAGTGGCCAGTGAAACATTGGTGGTATGAACTTAGAAAATTGATGCCACAACCGCTACTACCGGTGTGTTATGCGGGGAGTGGAAAGGGAGTAGAGGCCTCATATGAGGTGGTGAAAACCGCCTTATCCAGGCATTTTGGGCTAACAGCCCAAGGATATCGAGAAAGGTTAGCAGGTGTTAGACCCAGAAAAGGAGAGGACATATTAGCTTACTCAAACAGAATTAGACACTACCTGACCAAGTGGATAGAGCTTTCAAAAACCGAGAAAACCTACGAGAAACTATTTGAGCTCACGGTAGTGGACAAGCTATTACAGACAGTAAGCGGGGGGGGTTGTTGAGCACATATTAGAAAGGGGAAGTCTGGATTTAACATCGGTTATTAAAACGGGTGAGGGATACATGGCGGCACACCCAAGTGTGAAATTGACAAGGGATAGTGCACCACTCATAGGGAATCAGAGAGTCCAAGGTAGGAGGGAAGAAACCCGAAGAGAAGACAATTATCAATGGAGGGGAACAGGCTACCAAACAAAAAGATGACAATCTAGGGGTTTTGCTGGGGTGGGAGAAGTTAATGGGGTTAAGGTTAAGGTTGTACGGGACACGGGTTGCGGAATCGTGGGGGTAAGGGAGTCTCTAGTTGATAAGGAGTGTGTGACAAACGAGACAGTCACTTGTATATTGTTTGATGGGGAGAGAAAGGTTTATAGGGTAGGATATATACATGTGAAATCACCGTATTTTACGGGAATGACAAAAGCTGCCCTACTAAAGAACCCACACGTTGACCTAAATATTGGAAATATCAAGGGAGCTACCATGGGAGACGGGTATAAAGGGGTAAGGCCAATACACAGGGGCAGAGGCTACAGCCCTGGGCCCAATACTACAATAAAACAAAACCACATTAATGCAAATTGGAATAGAGACAGCCATAGATTTACAAAAATAACTAAGGAGCATAGTTCGAAAGGGTACAAAATAGAAAACATCGGGACAGAAGTAGTAGCAGGGGCGGTAACGACGAGGGCACAGAAAAAAAACCCAAAACAGTACAGTAGTACAGTGAAAAGACACCTCACGGAGTTTAATATACAGCCAGAGGATTACAAAAGATTACAAGCCGAAGACGTCACGTTAAGACGAATACACGAACATGCGAAAAAAAGGAGTATGAAGGGGACGGAAAAGTCATTAGTTAAATACAAGGGAGGACTACTAATGAGAGAGTATAATGACACACACATCAACCCTAATATTAGTCAGGAACAATTGGTTGCACCGAAAGTATTAAGAAAAAACATATTGGAGATAGCCCACGATAATAGTTTATCTGCACACATGGGGATAGCTCGCACCAAGGAGCGAGTGCTAAAAGAATTCTGGTGGCCGGGTATAGCCAGTGACGTACGTCATCACTGTAGAACATGTGATGCATGCCAAAAAGTATAAAAAAGCGCCGGAGGGATTGCCCCGTTAGGAGACATGGAACTAATAACAAAAACATGGAGTAAGGTTGCTGTCGACCTTATCGGACCAATAATACCTACATCACGGAAAGGTTATAAGTATATTCTCACACTGGTGGACACAGCGACACGATGGCCAGAGGCTAAACCATTAAAAAAGATTGACGCCGAGGAAATACAGGAAGCACTTCTCGGCATGTTTACAACAATGGGCTTACCGGATGAAATTTTATCAGACAACGGCACCCAATTTAGGTGAGACTTAATGGCCCAAGTTTGTAAGCTAATGGGAATCACCCAACGGTTCAGCACTCCTTTACACCCGCAGAGCAACGGAATGGTGGAAAGGTTTAATGGTACGCTCAAGACGTTACTTATCAAAGCATCATTGGAACAACCGAAAGACTGGGAAGACCACGTACAAGGGATACTATTCGCTTATCGGGAGGGGAAGCATGAATCAACAGGGTTTTCACCATTCGAACTAATGTTCGGACGCAAAGTAAGAGGCCCCATAAATATCCTGAGAAATATTTTCGATGGGAGTAATGAAAGGATAGAGGGACAAAAGCCACACGAATACCTAAATAAATTAAGAGATCGATTACGAGTAAGTGGCACACAGGCGAGTAAAAACTTGAAAGCAGCAAAAGAAAAACAAAAACTACTCTATGATCGTAGAGCCAGAAAACGAGAGATTCTTGTAGGAAGTCGTGTGGTTGTGATGAAAGCATCGGCGGGTAGTAAACTACAAAGATCCCGATGGCATGGACCATATAAGGTCGTAGAAAAAGTAGGGGATTGTAATTATGTAATCCTGGAAAAGGGAAAAAGGAAAACATATCACATAAACTTGCTAGAGGAATATCATAGTAGGGAAGAATCAAGTCAAAAGCATACTGAGACATGTACCAATCACCCTATTACAAACAGCAGTGCGAAAAACACGGCTTACGCCGTCGTGATAGAAGATAACGAGACAGAAAATGAAAGCAGAAACATTAGTTCGTTGCCAACACAGGCGAGCGGGGTTAAGGAATCGACGAAAGATGTAAGAATTAACCCCCACCTCAAAAAGTATGAAAGAGAACAAATAGAAAGGATACTAGATAAATACGCTAACGTTATAACTAACACACCAGGAAAATCCACTGTAGTAGCTCACTCTATTGAGTTAAACACAGAAAAACCAATCTGTCTGAGACCATATCTTATACCCTTTTCAGCAAAGCAAGAGATAATTAAGGAAATTCGGCAAATGGAAGGGGAGGGCATTATAGAAAAGTCAACTTCACCCTACTCCTCGCCAATAGTCCTAGTTAAGAAAAAAGACGGTTCCACACGTTTCTGCATTGATTACAGGAAACTAAACGCTATAACGATAACAGACGCAGAACCAATACCCAATCAGGAAGATTTATTTATTCAATTAGGACAAGCTAAGTATTTCTCAAAAATTGACTTAGTGCAAGGTTATTGGCAATTACCGGTAGAAATAAACTCGAGGAAATATACTGCTTTTCAAACTGACTTGGGATTGTATCAGTTTAAATACATGCCATTTGGGCTGTGTAACGCACCAGCGACATTCGCACGAGGCATGCGTCGAGTCTTAGGTGATCAAAAAAACGTGGTCAGTTTTTTTGATGACATTTGCGTGTTTGGAAGATCCATAACAGAACATAATCATACATTGGATCAGGTACTAAACAGATTGAAAACTGCGGGGTTGACAGCTAGGCCAACAAAAATGGAAATCGGGTTTTCAGAAATAGAGTTTCTGGGTCATATAGTCGGAGGAGGTACACAGAGACCTAACGCCAGTATAACAAGTAAAATATTAAATATCAAACATCCGAACACCAACAAACAAGTGAGGAGCTTATTGGGGCTGATCAGTTATTATAGAAAATTTGTTCCGGATTTCGCAGATATATCGGCCAGTCTATCAGATCTAACAAAGAAAGGAAAACCAGAAAAAGTACAATGGACTAGCACATGTAGAGAGGCACTAGAAAAGATCCAAAAGGCTCTATCTACACAACCAATCCTTATACTGCCAGAGATAAATCGTGAGTCTCATGGGTTACCCTCGGAATCGAATAGTCCACTTTAAAGCGGGTTGGAACCAATTCTCGTTCATGTCGTAAATCGAATGCCTTGTATAACGACTGATGTTGTTTGATGGTACGGTTTACCGGAAAAAATAGTGCACACTTATTTAGGTTTAGGTAATCGAATAAAATAACAAATTTAAAGTTTTATAATTATTTATAATATTTTATTAACATAAATAATTACTTTTCAAGTATTAAGAGATATTTTTCTGTGCATGGTATTGATAGAGTTGTGAAAATGTAAAAAGGTAAATGCATAAAATAAAAACAGGGTATTAGTGGGCCTGACAGGACGTAACACAACAGCGAACGTTTCGGCAAAGAGCCTTCTTCAACGGACAAATAGTACACAAATGAAACGAATAAAACGAAATAATAGAAAAAAAACACTTAGCTGCGGTGAAATCCAAGTAGTCCAGTAGAGATAAAGCAAGGAGAGAAAAGTAAGAGCTTAAATAGGAAAGGAAAGGGTGGGTGTGGCCAATCAATCAGCTTGTCAGTGCGAACACAACGTTGATCCCATGTGGTGTAAGAGTCCCATATTCATGGATTAGTCTATTCTCCAGACTGACCCGGCCGGGTGTGTTTGTACAAGAAACCAAGGCGGTGACAGACATGTCATCGACGCCCATGTGGTCCCGTCCATTGAAGTGTCGGGAGACAGGACACTGTTTGTCTTGTTTAATGGCACGTACATGTTCCGCGATACGGCAAGAGAGTAACCTCCCCGTTTCACCAATGTACTTCAAAGGACAGCGCTTACACACAATGGTGTAGACCACATTGCGGCTAGTACAAAGATAGCCATTCCTAATCTTGAATATCCCCTTAGGGAAGACAATCTGGTCCGTCTGGGTAACAAAGGGACATGTCTTGCAGCGATTACGACCACATGGCTTAGTGCCCAGATGGGAGGACGGAATAAGCAGACGGCTACGAACCAATAGGTCTCGCAGATTTTTGTCCCTCCTGAATACAATGAGGGGTGGGGTGGAAAATATGTTGTTTGTCTCAGGGTCCGCGAGGAGGATGGTGCGGTTTTTCACAAATATTTCCTTTGCTCTGATGTTGTGGGGATGGTATGTGAGCACCAATTTGCTCCTTTCATTACTATCACTGGAGCGTGATACAAAGGCGTCGGCACGAGTGAAGTTTTTAACTCGCTGAAGTGCAGATTGAAGTATAGCTTCAGGGTAAGACCTTTGTCTAAAAAACTCCACCATTTCCAACGCCTTTTCCAAAAAGTCCTCATTAGATTGACACAGCCTACGGAGGCGAAGGAGTTGTGAAAATGGAATAGAATCCTTACAGGATTTGGGATGAGACGAGGGATAGAGTAGGTAAGAGTGACTGTCCGTAGGTTTGAAGTAGGCCGAAGTGAGGAGGCGGTTCTTCTGGAGAGTTACAGTAATGTCCAGGAAATTAACCGATAGTTCGGAAATCGTGTGAGTGAACTTAATGGAGGGGTGAAAAGAATCAACAAAGTTGATGAACGTGTCAAGTTCACTCCTCTCCATATGAGTGACCCCAATGCCGTCATCAATGTATCTTTTATAAAATTCGGGGAGGCGACCAGTGTATTCTTGTTCCACTCTGTGCTCGAAATGGCCCATGAACAAGCAAGCATAGCTGGGTCCCATTTTAGTCCCCATGGCGACCCCACTGATTTGGTCAAAGAACTGGCCATTGAACTCAAACGAGTTGAGGGTTAAGACCAATTCCGCCAAGCGTAGTAAGGCGTGTGTAGGTATATTGGGGTGAGGTTGTCTGTCCAAAAAGTATTGCACAGCCAGAAGGCCATCGTTGTGGGGAATGGATGTATAGAGGGAACATACATCAAGGAGGAACAGATAGTTCTTTACGTTTGGATTGATGCTCAGAGAGTCGAATGTCCGTAAGGCATGGTTGGTGTCCTTAATGTACGTAGGGAGGGATGCCACTATCGGTTGGAAGACACTATCCAAGAATTCAGAAATGTGTTCTGTTGGACAAGAACATGCAGAGACAATAGGTCTACCAGGGTTACCATCCTTGTGAATTTTAGGAAGGAGATAAAAGGATGGCTTACCCAGGTCACTGTCAAAAATGTGCATCCCGGACGCTGATTGAGGTAGAGCGCATTCTGTTATCAACTCATCAATGGTCTTTTTAACCACCGTGTTGTTTTTCATGATGTGATCTGTGGCTCTCTGTTGGTATAACTGGGTGTCCTCCAGTTGTCTCTGAGCTTCCTTAATATACAACTCCTTATCCCATACAACTACGGCCCCGCCTTTGTCGGCCGGTTTGATGACAATGTCTTTACGGCTACGCAATAAAGACAAGGCTTTCGACTCAACTTTAGAAAGGTTGGATTTACGGAGTCGAGGAAACAAAAGGTTTTTAATTTCATTCTCTGTGCTTTTGATATATAAGTCCAGAGCCTTGGATTGACCAGGCGGTGGTGTCCAACGAGTTGAGGGTTTCACACGATTTCCGAACTATCGGTTAATTTCCTGGACATTACTGTAACTCTCCAGAAGAACCGCCTCCTCACTTCGGCCTACTTCAAACCTACGGACAGTCACTCTTACCTACTCTATCCCTCGTCTCATCTCAAATCCTGTAAGGATTCTATTCCATTTTCACAACTCCTTCGCCTCCGTAGGCTGTGTCAATCTAATGAGGACTTTTTGGAAAAGGCGTTGGAAATGGTGGAGTTTTTAGACAAAGGTCTTACCCTGAAGCTATACTTCAATCTTCACTTCAGCGAGTTAAAAATAGTAATGAAAGGAGCAAATTGGTGCTCACATACCATCCCCACAACATCAGAGCAAAGGAAATATTTGTGAAAAACCGCACCATCCTCCTCGCGGACCCTGAGACAAACAACATATTTTCCACCCCACCCCTCATTGTATTCAGGAGGGATAAAAATCTGCGAGACCTATTGGTTCGTAGCCGTCTGCTTAATCCGTCCTCCCATCTGGGCACTAAGCCATGTGGTCGTAATCGCTGCAAGACATGTCCCTTTGTTACCCAGACGGACCAGATTGTCTTCCCTAAGGGGATATTCAAGATTAGGAATGGCTATCTTTGTACTAGCCGCAATGTGGTCTACACCATTGTGTGTAAGCGCTGTCCTTTGAAGTACATTGGTGAAACGGGGAGGTTACTCTCTTGCCGTATCGCGGAACATGTACGTGCCATTAAACAAGACAAACAGTGTCCTGTCTCCCGACACTTCAATGGACGGGACCACATGGGCGTCGATGACATGTCTGTCACCGCCTTGGTTTCTTGTACAAACACACCCGGCCGGGTCAGTCTGGAGAATAGACTAATCCATGAATATGGGACTCTTACACCACATGGGATCAACGTTGTGTTCGCACTGACAAGCTGATTGATTGGCCACACCCACCCTTTCCTTTCCTATTTAAGCTCTTACTTTTCTCTCCTTGCTTTATCTCTACTGGACTACTTGGATTTCACCGCAGCTAAGTGTTTTTTTTTCTATTATTTCGTTTTATTCGTTTCATTTGTGTACTATTTGTCCGTTGAAGAAGGCTCTTTGCCGAAACGTTCGCTGTTGTGTTACGTCCTGTCAGGCCCACTAATACCCTGTTTTTATTTTATGCATTTACCTTTTTAAAAGCCTGATTGCAGTCTCACCCCCATTA
>CALYLW010003189.1:0-14095 GCA_944989445.1 Ampullaceana balthica | reverse complement strand
ACTGTAAAAGAATCCTGTCTGTAATTTCTCCTGGTGTTACAATATTCCTATTGAGATGCTTGTACATAGAATAGAGCATCTGCAATACACAACATTTGGCAACGATTACATACAAGTACTAGTTATGTTAATTTCAGATATTCTATCATTTTGTAAGAGATGAGTACAACATTATATTTAACAACACATTTACCACAAGAATTATTTTAATAAATAATTACTTGATGAAGCAACACAAATAGATGATAGACAAAATATAAACAGGGACATCTTTAAATATTACCTGTCTCAGTTTGCTTTGTGAATTTTTTAACATTACAGGTGGAGCGATGGCGAAGAGTCCAATAACATTAAGTCCACCTGGCAACATCCGAGAAACCTAACAAAAAGTTAGAAACAACATTTGATTTCCATATAAAAATAAAAAAATAATATGATAAAGTGTTTTTCCTGTTGGCTATAAAACTTGTATAAGGATCAAAATAAAAATTAAATAATAAAAATTAATTTGTGAATTGTCCCTCATTACCAATATTTCATTTAATTGTTCAGATAGTTAAAAAGGCTATCGCTATTCTCTTTTAAGGCATTTTGCTTACTTAAAGTTAAGATTAAAGTAGCTATTCTAAATAAATAACAGTATGTCCATTTCTTCAACCTGTAACTGAAGTTTTTAAGTGAAGAAACAATTTAAACAAAACATACATTTTTTCATGTATGAAATTGAAAAGTTTAAATATCAAATGATTGGCAGCTCAAGTTAAACACCTGCTTGGCATGTGTGGACACCCATTTTTCATCCAACTGTTCCAAGGAGCCTGGACGCTCTAATGCAGGATTCTTTTTCAAGCTTTTGACAGCATCACCTGAATCATCGTCACCATTCTCTTCACTAACTTCATCTTCAACAGGATCAGGTGTTCTGGCAATGTGTACCACATAGTCTCTTTGAGGAGTAAGCTAAATGTTCAAACAATATTTGTTAATAACTGGTCAATTTAGTTTAAGATGTCTGTAAAAATGTTGGAAACAGAGAAGTTTAGAATTTAATTTGAGGATGTTTGAAACAAACAGAAATTGAGAGCTAGCAGCAGCTAGGAAATATTATTGTGCAGCTAAGGTAAAGTACAGGGCAAGGGGTTCAATGGTAAAGATTTAATCCAGCCTCTTCTGGTCTTTTGTCTTGACTTTTGTGCTCTACAACCACTGCTATTAACTGTTGCCTTAGGCTTATTAAATAGAGAGCTACTCTGACTCTGTAGAGAGTCTAAGAGAGTAAAGAGAAATGTGGTGGTGATGCTGGACATATTTACTATTTAAAGAATTTACTGGGATTGTGATGTAAAAGTATAATAATACAGTGGGACCCGCTTAAGTCGACGGCCTCGGGGTATGAAAAATGGCGCCGAGATAACCGATCATCAAGTTAAACAAAAACCAATATGGCGGCAAAATATTAACATACGCTTAAAATTTCTTTATATACATGATGTGCGTTAATTAGTGATGCGACGATTAATCGTAATCGTATCGGAATATCGGGACCCATTTCTTCACTCTTTCCTAAGGTTGTTAAGACCGTTTGTTTTTAAGGACCGTTTAAATATAACCCTTTATTGCGTTAGCGCAGTTTTTTTCCCTAGTACATAACTATAAGAAATTCATCTACTCCTGCCTGCCACGCTGCGCGCCCGCGCAGGGTCCGCTGGTAACTGGTGACCCAGATTGAGCGATATAGTGTGGGAGATTGAGAGTGGGGGTGGGTAAACTGTCTGTAGTCTGTTATATTATATATTTTAAAATCTGGGGAGCCTTGTTTACAGTAAGCACCCTATGATTTTGGTATCGTCCCATCATTAGCGTCAATAAATGCGAATGTACATGCACGTGTTTTTGGAGGTTTTTTTTGCACAAAGGCGTTGCCGTTATTTGTTTGTCTATCATGACCTATATATGACTCATGACGAAGCGAACTCTTCTCTATAAAAATGTACAAAAATAAATTAGGAACTCCTTTTGAACTTTTGAACCTTCAACTTTGACACATTTTAATTAATTCTAACCAATAGTTAAATGGCTTTTGCACACGGCCACTTCTTATGAGTGAAACAATGAGAACAAAGCAGTAGTAATAGTGTCAAAATGAGGTTGAAGGATTTTATGCCTTCCCTTGGTTATAAAAAATCACATTTAACATTTTCAAAAGCTGGCGATTGGTCATGGGGATCGAGATAACCAAGGCTAAGTGGCAAATTTGGCCCTCTTTTGTGCTCGAGGTATTAGGGTTCGTCGACTTAAAATAATCGAATTAACAGATGAGAAAATGCAAAGACAAAGAGAGAATTTGGCAGTTCCAATAAAAAAACGTCGACTTAATAGAGCTGACGAGTTAACCGGGCTCGATAATACAGTAGAGTGTAGAGCCCACTTATTTCATATTGTATAAACTCACTGATCACTGATATTGATTTGTACCTACAGCCTCTGCATGAACCACAGGCCTGCTCCTCGCTCACAAACATTTTCAGTTGTGTAAAGTACAATCATGATCAATAATGATCATGTATTTATTTATAATAATAAAATCATTAATTTTATTCAAGAAATACGTTCAAAATTTGACAAAATTGAACATAGACAAAGTCAAAGTTACGATTTCTTAGTAGGGGTCTACCGATATATCGGCACTGATATCAGGATATCTGCAATATCGGTATCGGTAGCATTTAAAGGTCCTGATATTGACGTCACCGATATTTCATAATAAGTGATATTTTGACCAAAAAAAACAACAACAACAAAACAACTATCATTTAGATTTACAATATCTCGACAAATTAATATATCGATCCCGATACCGGTATTGAAATATTTTTTAGGTATCGGCCGATTTTCGTATGCTCGGAAATACTGTGTAAATAGTGCCGATGCCAAGTATACCATAATTGCTCTAATAAATGGATAACATGTAAACATTATGTTCACATAATTGTTCTAATAGCAAAGATGCACGCAGAATCGCAGATGTCTAAAACATTTCGTTTCGTATGGAATAACAAAATGTACCGTGTGCAGACTTGTTGTCATGGGCAACCATTCATCCTTCAACCTCATTTCACTCTATTACTATTGCTTTGTTCTCATTGTTTCATTCATAACAGAAGGCTGTGTGCAAAAGCCATTAAACTATTGGTTACAATTAATAATTATGAGACAAAAGTTGAAGTTTCAAAAGGAGTACCTAATTTGGCTTGTACATTTTCATAAAGGACGGTTCGTTTTGTCATGAGTCCTATGTAGGTCATGATCTGGAACTTGTAAACACATCAGAAACTTCGTTTCCGATCGGTAATATCGGCATAACTGGATATCGGTAGAGTGTAGACCCCTAAATTATAAAATATAAATAATTACACATGACGTCATCAAATATGACGCTGTTTTTTTTGTCCTAACAAATACTCATATCGGAAAAAAATATCGGTAATATCGGCAAAAATGTACATCGGTAGACCCCTAATATAAAATATAAATAATTAGGAGTGATAAATTTAAGAATGACGTCATCAAATATGACTGCTGTCTTAACAAATACTCATATCGGAAAAAAATATCGGTAATATCGGCAAAAATGTACATCGGTAGACCCCTAATATAAAATATAAATAATTAGGAGTGATAAATTTAAGAATGAAGTCATCAAATAAGACAGCTGGTTTTTGTCCCAACAAATAGTCATATCGGCTTTCATAAATAAAGGAAAACAAATATTGGTAATATCAGCAAAAATGAATATCAGTAGTCTCCTAATTTGAAAGATAAATAATTAGTGGTGATAAATTAAAGAATGACGTCATCAAATTCAAATATGACAGCTGGTTTTTGTCCTAACAAATATTCATATCTGCAAAAAAAATATCGGTAATATCGGTATCGGCAAAAAAAATATCAATATAATATCGGTATCGGCAAAAATGCATATCGGTAGACCCCTATTTCTTAGTAGGATGTTGCTAGCGTTACGACATGTCGTAACGCTAGCCAGGAAACTAGTGCTACGACATGTCGTAGCAGCAGACGATTCAGCGGGATGTTGCTAGCGTTACGACATGAACTGTCGTAGCAGCAGACGATTCGGCGGGATGTTGCTAGTGTTACGACATGTCGTAGCGCTAGCCAGGAAACTGCTGCTACGACATGTCGTAGCTGCAGACGATTCGGCGGGATGTTGCTAGTGTTACGACATGTCGTAGTGCTAGCCAGGAAACTGCTGCTACGACATGTCGTAGCTGCAGACGATTCGGCGGGATGTTGCTAGTGTTACGACATGTCGTAGCGCTAGCCAGGAAACTGCTGCTGCTACGACACAATTCGACGGGATGTTGCTAGCGTTACGACGTGTTTTTTTTTAATTATAAAAAAAATTAAATCAACAAAAAACTCGCCGGGAGCGAGATTAGAACCCAAGTATCGTTTTAACAATCAAAGTTGTTGTTCGTCCGTCGTAGTCGACGATGACCACTCTCATCATATTTGTATTTGACCTGTGCTAGGCCGCCACGTGTGTCTTCTGGTGGCTTATTATCCCTATTCAAGCACGCAATTTGCGTCGGCATGTTGGAGAAGAGATGGATGGGAACCCTTCAGGATGGTGTTTGATACGGTCCTTCCTGGCTTGACGTTTTGTCTTGGCTATCGGAAGGGGTGGTCTAAGTTTTAGTGACGATGGGGGAGGGGGAGTGAAAAATCTGCCAAAATCGCGTGACGTCATTAATGGACGACCCCAAACATTTGACCCCCCCCCTAAAAGCCGTATTTTTTGATTGAAAATTAGCATGTTGCAATAACTTTTTTGTCATTTAAGTATGTATTTAGTGTAAGGCTTCACTCTAATATCGTAGCACGTGTGAATCCATTTAAAATGTCATTAAATAAATGCAAGCAAGCAAATATTTTAGTGCGCATTTTAATGTGACGTCACATTTTTTAAAAATCCCCTCCCTCTCGTCACACATAGTAACAAATTCATGATACCCCCCCCCTCTTTTTTAGGGGTGTGACGTCATTTATGGACGGCTTCAAAGCTTAAAACCAATATCTTTTGACTCTGGATTTAAAAAAAAATTTCAATAAAAAAGGGGGGGGGCCGAATTTGTACGTATGCATAAGGGAGGGGATCTCGAAAATGTACAGGTTGCAACAGGGGAGGTGTTACAAAAATACGACTTTTGTGCGTACGTAATATATGGATGGGCCCTAGGTAGTTATTATTACGTCTAATCTTAGTACCGGTCATTTCGCTATCTGTTGAAGTCAGCAATAAAATTACTCGACGTTTTCTAGCCATCCCTTCAATTCAGAGAAATTTTTAAAAAATAAAATCTTCCAAACAATTAAGTAAACAGAGATGGTTTATGGTCAATTTTGTATGAAATAAAAATGAGGACTCGTAATTAACCGTCTAAGTCTAAATAAGAGGACCGGTTAAACCGTTCGTTATAGTTAGCGATGTATTTTCCCTTAGGGGCCATCCATATTAATATTACGTACGCAAGGAGGGGGGAGGGGGGTCTTAAATTTACGGCATTTTGCGTATACATGCGTACGGAGAGGGGGGGGTCTCCTGAATTTGTACGTACGCACAACAAATTTAATTTGCATAATACTAAGCATAGTAACGTAAACCGCTCTGGCTGCAAACGGCATTCGAGACCGACTGAGTCAAGACTGATATGCAATAATGTTATATAATTTATTGCAAACGAAATTGCGAACTTTTAATTGCTTGGAAGTAATTAACATTTGATTCAGACCAAACGTTTACACATCATTAAAATAGATCCGTCGTGTTTATATTTACAAATCTTGAAATTAGATGAAGTTTCTCTTTCGCCCACCGGTGCCTTAGCCGTTATAAACACACAACGGGACGACGATTTCACGCACCTAGGGGGAAGCGTTCTACATATTTGTGACAATTTGTGACCTGTGGGGGGGGGGATGTAGAGAAATGTGACGTCACATCAAAACTTTAAATAAAAGTTCCACTTAAATAGTGTATTTGTTACATGGTGTTTTACATGACTTCACACGTGTTACGATATAAGAATGCAGGCCTATACTAAATAAATACTTAAATGACAAAAAAGTGATTTTAAACATGCTCTTTTTCCAATAAAATACAGATTTTATGGGGTGGGGGGCGAAAAGCTTTGTGACGTCATCTTGGAGGGGGTGGTCTCAGGGCCGTCTTAACGCATAGGCCCGTTGGGTATTAGCCCAGGGGTCCACGAGCATAGGGGCCCCATGGGAATATGTTTATGTATATATATTATGTGTATTTATTTTTTATTCCTGCGGGGGAGGGGCCCAGCACTATTTCTTTGCCCGGGGGCCCAAACTGGTGTAAAGACGGCTCTGGGTGGTCTAAGTTTTTGTGACTCCGCTTTAATAGGGGTAATGAAACATCTGCCAAAATCGCGTCATTTATGGACAGTCCCTTCTCGGGGCCGTCCGTAAATGACGTTACGCACCTGGAGGGGGGAGGGGGTCGACCATTTGTGACGAAGGGGGGGGGAGTATAAGAAATGTCACGTCACATCAAAACGCGTAACTTAAAATAAAAGTTGTACTTAAAATGTGTCTGTTTACAATTTATTTAATGACGTTTTACATGGGCTTCGCGCGTGTTACGATATTAAAGTGCAGCCTTACACTAAATACATACTTAAACTTAAATGACAAAAGTGATTTGAAACATGTCGTAACGCTAGCCAGGAAACTAGGGCTACGACATGTAGTAGCAGCAGACGATTCAGCGGGATGTTGCTAGCGTTACGACATGTCGTAACACTAGCCAGGAAAGGTTTGCTTGGCTAGTGTTACGACTAGCCTTTAGTACTATTAGTTATTAGCAGTAGCAGTAAACACTTCGGAAAAACTAAGTCACTGTAATATTTTAACAAACTCTTCATAATATTTTAATTTTAAACGCATAAAATATAACATATATTAATATGATATATAATTAATAATAATATAAATATCGTATTATTATAATACGATATTAATAGATCTGGCAGCTGGGCTTATTTATGTGTTATACTTATATGTGTATTAATTCTCAAATCTAAATTTATTTAAATAGATTTAATCAACGTATCCGCTTTTCAGAATAAGAAGAACAAAAATTACAATTACCAGCACACTCATTTAAAAGATAAGTATTTTTATTTTAAAAAAACACGCCGGGAGCAGGAATTGAACCCTAGCTTTGCATATCAAAGATCGTCCATCACTAACACTTCATCTAACGGAGCTCATGTCTCTAGTTTTGTTTCTTAAAAATCATATCTGTTTGTCATTAAATGGACACCAATCAAGTTTTGTTTAACCGTTAAAATTCATTATCCGGCTTACCTAGTATTCATGAAATTTTATTATGATAACTATTTTGTATTTTTAAAGTATTAGTATTAGCATAATTAAAATACAGCATATTTTTACGACTAGTCGTAGCAGCAGACAACTCGACGGGATGTTGCTTGTGTTACGACATGTCGTAGCACTAGCAACAGCCCGTCGAGTTGTCTGCCGTTACTTTGTCGTAGCAGCAGACACTTCGTTCTTAGTACTCTTATACCACCAGTAAACTTAGACTAAGATAAGTCATAAGTTAGGCAAAGATAACATTTAAATTTAATTCAATTATTATTCTTTTATTAATTATTTTTTTATTGTCTACCGACAACAGTTCAACTGTCAACAGGGCAGCGAGACCTACCTGACCAATAATGACTCCCACAAACCACTTGTTCTCTTTTAATAATTTGTCTACATAAATTTCAACACCCTGGTCAGCTATGATAAAACGGCCCATGACAAAGAGTTTGGTTTCAGCAAACCAAATTAAAAGTTTACAAAGGCAATCACATATGGCATATGGAAAAGAAAATATAATTTAGCTTAGGCTAGAAACAATGTTGTCAGAAAAAGGGCAGCTCTATTTACCGAGATACATGTTTCAAAAGATCAACGCTAAAACATCATATATTAATGATAAATCAAATGTCAAAGTCCTTTCAGTTTCAGCACCTGTAAATTTTCAAGGACTGTTGATTTTTTTAAAAATAACGAACTTAAATATATGTGTACTACATATAATTGTTGCATACTATTTGGCAGTCAATAAATGCACTAAATACGGTTGAACGTACATTCTTGATAGTCATTAAGTGTCTTTCAACAAAATGAAAATAAATGAATATACAAACAATTTCAATTACAATAATTAAAAAAAATAATGATAAATTAATATTACGATTATTGATAAATAGTTGCTATGGCTAAGTCAGGTTTGATGCCACCCAGTGCACTAAACTCAAGGTGTCAACTTTACCTTTTTACGACTCGTGCTTTTTCTTGTCAAATTATTTCACAGTAAATCATAACACTGGTACTAGCATTAGCAAAAAGAAATTAATTCACACGATGGTCATAATCACCACCAAAACAACTGTTTATACGCCCCAAGAATCATTGAAGGTCAGAAATTTTACATAAGAAACAACAGTGCTTCCAAGCACTAAGGGGCCGTCCATAAATGACGTCACGCGATTTTGGCAGATTTTTAGCCCCCCCCCCTCCACCCTCGTCACAAAAACTTAGACTCCCCCCCTCCAATATGATGTCAAAAAGCTTTGCCCCCCCCCCTAATTAGCCATATTTTCTTATTGAAAATTAGCATGTTGTAAATTACTTTTTTGTCATTTAAATGGTTCATCGACAAAACGGCCCCGACAATAGGGCTCTGACATAACGGCCCCAACAAAACGGGCCTGGACTAATAGATGGACTAATATTAAAATGTATAATCAAATATTATATTTGTATTTTTACTCACCTATACAGTGTCAGGATTAGCGCACAATAAACAATAATAATGACCAGGGGCGCCCGCAGCGTGACGCACTGGACGCACGTGCGTCCACTAAAATTTACAAAATTAATATTTGTTTTTAAAAGTCAATTTGCTCCTTACCGCTGCACCACGTAGCTCAATTATTAAATTAAATATTAAAAGCAAATAACAAAATGAAAAATATCAAATGTAAGAGTTCCCCTCACCCCTGACTTGTGAGAATGTGAGTGACCTTTAGAAACTTTTTAAAAATATCTATGCAACTACCGGTTATTTAGTATTTATTACTTTTACATCTCTATTGTAAGACTTGCGCATATCCCGGGCGGCCATATATTTTTACGCTCAAGTCGTTCTTCAGTAGTCTACTCTAGCACGTTTTTTTTTGTTGTAATCGTTGCAGTATTCTTGTATTTCCTCAATTTTTAATAATGGGTGACAGTAATAAAGGTGAGCCCGGCGAAAAATCTCCTCCTAAAAAAGAAACTGTGTATTACATCATTCTTTAAAAAATTGCAACGCCCGGTTTATCAGCAACATATCAACGTCATCAATAATTGTGCCACAGGTGCAAGATACTGCCAAAATACTCCTGCAATTACATTATTATTGGATAACCACATATCCAGTGTGTCCTCAAATTCTAGTGAATCCGAATCTGATTCAGAATCATCATTAAGCGACACATTGACATCATCAGCCGCAAAGAAAGCCACAGGCATTAAAAGTCTCTGTTCGGCTGTATTTTTCGATATTGATTAGGTTACCATTACCTGAATCAGTGAAGAAATCAGTGCTTTTGGAAAAGTTTCAACCATCTAAGAACTGGAAAGGGCCTTTGAAGACTGTTGGGAATAAACAACGTCATGTGCCTAGTTCTATGTTTAACTCAAATGTGTATCCGTTTATGAGTTACTGTGTCAAAGCGGATGGTGTTTTTGTGCTGCCTGCTCAGTATTTGCTTCAGGTACGACATGCGCTTTTATACGCGAGCCGCATTCAGACTGGAGTAACATAGACCGACATGCACAACGTCACATAAAATCCTTGACACATCTTAGCTCTATACAAGCAGCATATGCATTTATAAGTGTATGCGAAGGTAAATCAGTCTCCGTGAAACAGCAGCTATCTCAAGCGTACAATGACAAAGTCCAAAGGAACAGCTGCTCTCCAATCCATTATTAAAACAATAATACTATGTGGACAGCAAAACATACCAATGCGCGGAAAATCAGATGATCGGAGCAATTTTATGGCTCTTCTTAATTTCAGAGCCGAGCACGATCTTGCTCTTAGTGAGCATCTACGCATCTCGTCAGTTAATTCAAAATACATCAGTCATAGAATACAAACGAGCTGGTTGCTCTGTACGGAAACCAGATTCGAGACAAGATCGTCAAGGAATGCATTGCTGCAAAATACTTCAGCATAATTGTTGACGAAACTACAGATGTCTCAGTCAAGGAGCAAGTGAGTTTGACTCTTCTTTTTGTCACATCTGATGCAAAACGGCATGAAGAATGTGTGTCCTTTGAGGAAACGTCTGACACAACAAGTGAAACACTGTATAATCTAATTACTGGAAAACTACAAGAGCTTGGCCTTGATATCCGCAATATTGTTGGTCTCGGGTTCGATGGAGCTGCAAACATGAGTGGAAAAGTAAAAGGAGTTAGAGGACGCTTCCAACATGTGGGAACAGCAGAATACGTCCACTGTCGATCACATACACTAAACTTAGCTATTGTGAACACTTGCAGTGAGGGCGCTGTTAGAAATATGTACAGCACGGTCAGTGAAACTGTTAACTTTATTACAGCATCTGCCAAGCGTCTAAATATATATACAAACTCAAGCCATGGTGAAGATTCAACACGACTTAAGAAATTCTGTGCTAAAAGGTGGACTTGACATGAAGAAACATTACAAAGGTTTGAAGAGAACATTTGTATTTTACTTGAAACTCTGGCCGGTTTGACTCAAGAGCATGATCGTCAAACATATGTCAAAGCAAACGGTCTCCAATTATCAATCCAGAATTTTCAGTTCATATATACGCTTGTCGTTGTTCATCACTACTTGCGCTACACGAAACCGATTTCCTACTCATTGCAGTCTGTTGATCAGAATTTAGTTCGTGCCTCTAGTGAGTGCAATGAGTTGATCGACCTTCTGAAATTGAAACTGAGCAATGACGATTGATGCAATTCATTGTTTGACGAGGCCTCCAAGTTAGCACAGAAATTGAATGTTGAGGTCAAAGCACCAAGAGTTCCTGCTAGACAACAGTACAGATCAAATGCACAGGGACCGACAAATTCGGTGCAAGATTACTTCAGACTAAATGTTCACAATTCCTTTTTGGATCACCTAATAACAGAACTTCAAGACTGCATTTGTGCATCATCAGGACGTTTGACAGCAGAAATGCTTATGCCGCAACATATATCCAGTCTGACTAAGGATGACATGGATAAAATTCGGGAAGCTTATGTGGCATTCATTAATTCAGATGATCTTGATGTAGAGATTGAGAGGTGGAAGTTCAAACTTTCTGCGCGAGAAGGAGAAGTGAGCAACACTGCCGTGTCTTTGCAAGACTGTTTTTTACTCACGAAGGATTTATACCAAAATTCGCACACTGTTTTTCATGTACTTTTAACGATGCCTGTTACATCCGCCACGGCTGAACGCAGCTTATCGGCGCTCCGCCGTCTCAAGAGTTATATGCGTTCAACAATGGGATCAGAACGACTATCAGCTCTGGGGCTGCTGCATGTTCACACCGACATATTTCCTGACGTCACTAAAGTCATAAAAGACTTCGATGCCACAGGATATCGTAGAATTGTGTTTGCCTTTGACAATGATGACTGATTTGCCAAGCAATGTGTTTACGTAAGGTATATGACGGGTAATATACTTAGGCTAGATTATGTTTGTAGTCCTTTCTTTGCGTAAAATGTTTGAAATATTGTTGAAATAGAAAAAATGATTTAAAATATGCATGTTTTGCTTTATGTTTTGCTGGAGTACTTTTGCTAATATGAGACATATGAGTCATGGCATGTGGTGACATTTATTTGGCATTATATGATTAAGAAGGGCTGATCAATGACGATAGGAGATGGGAAGGTGTGCGTCCATTTTTTTCAAGGCTGTGGGCGCCCCTGATAATGACATCACAAAAGTGAATTTAATAGCCTTTACGCGAAATGGTACCAATCACGGTTGTTTGTTGTCAAGAAACAATATAATAGCATCATAAGAAATAATTTTAAAATTTCACCACTTTTTTAAGGGTGAAAAAGTTGACAAAAGCTTAAAATGAAAAAAAAAGAAGTTTTTGTTAAAAATGTTAACAATTTGTCTGGGGCCGTTTTGACTGGGGCCGTTATGTCGGGCCGTTTTGTCGGGACCGTTTTGTCCGGGGCCGTCTTGACGGGTCACCAATATATGGATCGCCCCTGACGGCAGTTCGAGTCCCTGCTATGGTCTACCCTGTTGAAATATGAGTCAGTTGGGCAGTGGTCTGTTCGCATTTGTGCCCCTAAACCCTGGTGCTTGCGACTCAAACTCCACAACTGGTCTGATCGACTACATTTATTGATGTATCTGACGTGCGATGCAAGCAAATGCCATTCTGTAATTGCCAATCCTACTTCAAAAGGGAAAATGAAAATAACACACATTGTCTTTCAAAACTTTGCATCTTCCCCGGATGGCAGATACGGCGCTGCTCTCGAATACGTAGGTTATTTAATCTAAATTAAATGGCATAATATGAAATAATACGAATTTAGTTTCTTTTCTATTTGTTTTCCTCCTTTTTTGTGTGTTTTCAGTTTTAAAATAAGAGGGGAAAAAAATCAAGGTCTAAAAATTGTTTGTATTCTTTAATAATCATTTAAAAACAAAAAAATTTTGAAACTGTCTTGTCTTATCTATAAAGACGCTCCTTCTATGCAGAAGATAGTTGCGTCCACAGACCATGACAGATGATCTGTTTGGCAAGTGATGCAACGTTCACAGGCCACGGCTTTGTGGGTTCCACGCATTACCGAGCCGCCTAACTAACATCTAGTTAGGTACCCATTCGGAGAGGGGTGACTCAGGGACGCCCTAGGCCCCGGGAACAAACCCTTGTCTTCACACGGATTCGAACCCGTGACCATCGGTACGACTGTCCAGTGCGCTGCCACTCGACCACCACGTCGACTTTATATAACTTTCTTTAATTAATCATACAAGAAAACACGAACAATTACGAGATATGGTTGAATTTCTTAGGAAAATTAAATACGCACCTGAAAAACAAATGTTACCTATCTATATAAATGTATCCAATTTATTATCGCCCTGTAACTGTATGTAGAACTATACATTATTATTAGGATTATGTACCTTTGTTGTTAATGCTGCGTATCAAGGTACGCGCACAAAATGGCGTCGTAAACAATATGGCGACCACCGTCTCGATTTTTTTACATTTAGTTTTTTTTAAATGCCTTGAATAACCAATGCACCAACTAATGACCAAGAATATATAAGATAAAACAATATTTTTGTATATAAAAGGATTTTTTGTTCATGCTTCAGAAATTAAGTGATTGAATTTAACGAAGCGAGGGTTTTATTGTTCTCGTGCAGGTTGGTACAAGTTTAATCTAAAGTTTCAGTTTCAGGCCTATAGAAAAAATGCATAAAATTAAGATTAAGTTTATACAAGTAGCAAAATTTAAAAATATATATCGCTCTATAAATCAATTTGGATTTTAAAAATATTAGTATGGTGTAAATACACTGTATTTACCTAATAATTTTTTATTATCCATTAGTATAAGCCATTTTAATCCCTTAATTTGCCATTCATTCATTCATTGTCATTAGTAAAAAAAACTTAAGTTAGCTGCAGAAATTTAATAATCAGAGGCCAAAGGAGAATGAAAATGGAATCCTTAAATTTTAATAGAATAATTTATTACAATTAAAATTTTAATTAATAATTTCTCAAATACATGAACTTATTTTAGGCGTTTTTTGGGATAAATCTTTATTTATTAAAATTAAAGTTTTTAGGCCAAGGAAATTAAAAGATTCTATTAAGTAAGTTAAGTTTGCCATAGTGTATAATTCATATGTTATATTATTTTGATATTACAAATAATTATA
>CALYLW010003188.1:0-14167 GCA_944989445.1 Ampullaceana balthica | reverse complement strand
AAAAACCATATTTATCTTCTGTTATGTTTAAAACATGTTTTGAATTGTTTGTCTAAACATGTTTTCTAATGTTATGTTTGTGTAACTGTGGTTATGGAAACATGCCTTAATTCTGTGATGCCATATGTGTTTTCTGTACTGTAAAAGTATTTTTAAGCTTATACCCATGTATACGAATGAATTTTACTCACTTCATCAAATACGCATGGCAACACATGACAGTAAGTGTATTAAATTTATAGTTTTCTTATTTTTAAATAAATAGGATCCTGACAATGTTTTTTTTCTTCGAAATAAATATTTCAATTAATAAAATTTATTTACGTGTAATACAAAGTGTAAGCAATACAAATTAATAATACTATATGGCACAGACTTGAAGATTGCAATTTAATCGTATTTTAAAGAAATTGATATTACGATCTTCTCATTAATCTGGCAGCTTAAGTTTGATTCGATTACAACCTCATATTCAGTATGTCGATAGCGGTGCCTTTTAGTGCGGCTTTATGGAAAATAAAATGTGATGCACGTCATATATGACAATAAAAAGCATTTTAATTTGTAAATTTTCCTCAATATGTATATCTGAGCTCAAACTTGGAACAATGATTTCATTTCCATTTACATATGCTCAAGGATTGTTTCTAGTGTATGATAGAAAGTACAGGCAAAAACGTAATAACAATCAAACAACTCTATCAAACTAAAATATAACTTTAGCAATCATACAACTCTAGCAGACAGACACACACACAACAACACACAACAGACTGAAAACCTTTACATACATACAATACTACACTCAGACATCTATTTTATTTATGACACACAAACAGTCATAAAAATCTAACAGACAGACAACCCTAAAAATTATACATAGCTTACATACTGACTGACAATATTAACATTGAAAAAAGGGACCAGACAGACAACTCTTACCTACACACAACTCTTACAAAAATACAGACAATGACAATCATACAACTCATGCAGACAGAAAATTATGACAGACAACGCTAACTTATCTATTGGTTTCTGTCGTGAAACCGAGAATTGATAACAATGGTAAAATTGACTTCGGACAATGTATAAGCTTTAAAATAAAACAAACCCGTAAAAACAAAGTTTTTGACTATAAATCCCTTATATATGAGACATAACTAACAGTATTGATTATTTTCAAACATTTACAAACTGAATCTGTCTTAACACAAGTTTGCTTCATAACCCGTGGGGGGGAGGGGTGGGTGGGAGGGGGAGAGGGGAAAAGTCTGGTCACCGATTCGCTTGACCGAGCTCAGAGTGACACGTAAAATGTAAACAAAAGCGCACCGTCGTTTCGTTGGGTCGCCTCAATGCTCAAACTTTCACGTGGCAAAAAAACAATAACAAATCGTGATTTTAAATTACATACCTCATATAAGGATAAACTAAAAATGAATTAATTTAATTACGGTACGTTCGATCGATCTGAAATTTTGATACGATGCATTGTTAGGTAAGACGGGTCCGTGTGCCAAATTTCAGTTCGATCGGATCATTGGAAGTGGGTCATTTTTGACTTCTGTTTTTCCGCCCGCCGAGCCCATGAGATGATGAGAGAGAGAGACGCCGGTGAAGTTAATATAAGGGATTTAAATTAAACAACCCCGTAAAAACAAAGTTTTTGACTATAAATCCCTTATAGATGAGACATAACTAAAAGTATTGATTATATTCAAACATTTACAGACTGAATCTGTCTTAACTCAACTTTGCATCATAACCCTAGTGGGGGGGGAGGGGTGGGTGGGGGGAGAGGGGAAAAGTCTGGTCACCGATTCGCTTGACCGAGCTCAGAGTGACACGTAAAATGTAAACAAAAGCGCACCGTCGTTTCGTTGGGTCGCCTCAATGCTCAAACTTTCACGTGGCAAAAAAACAATAACAAATCGTGAATTAAAATTACATACCTCATATAAGGATAAACTAAAAATGCATTAATTTAATTACGGTACGTTCGATCGATCTGAAATTTTGATACGATGCATTGTTAGGTAAGACGGGTCCGTGTGCCAAATTTCAGTTCGATCGGATCATTGGAAGTGGGTCATTTTTGACTTCTGTTTTTCCGCCCGCCGAGCCCATGAGATGATGAGAGAGAGACAGACAGAGAGAGAGACAGAGAGAGAGAGACGGCCGCGAAGTTAATATAAGGGATTTAAAAATCCCTTGTTTCCTTTCAGATAGAAATCGGCTGAATCCAGAAGAAATGTCTAATGGGCGAGCAGACATAGAAGAAAGGTCTAATGGGCGAGCAGACATAGAAGAAAGGTCTAATGGGCGAGCAGACATAGAAGAAAGGTCTAATGGGCGAGCAGACATAGAAGAAATGTCTAATGGGCGAGCAGACATAGAAGAAAGGTCTAATGGGCGAGCAGACATAGAAGAAAGGTCTAATGGGCGAGCAGAAATAGAAGAAAGGTCTAATGGGCGAGCAGACATAGAAGAAAGGTCTAATGGGCGAGCAGACATAGAAGAAAGGTCTAATGGGCGAGCAGACATAGAAGAAATGTCTAATGGGTGAGCAGACATAGAAGAAATGTCTAATGGGCGAGCAGACATAGAAGAAAGGTCTAATGGGCGAGCAGACATAGAAGAAATGTCTAATGGGCGAGCAGACATAGAAAAAATGTCTAATGGGCGAGCAGACATAGAAGAAAGGTCTAATGGGCGAGCAGACATAGAAGAAAGGTCTAATTGTCGAGCAGACATAGAAGAAATGTCTAATGGGTGAGCAGAAATAGAAGAAATGTCTAATTGGCGAGCAGACATAGAAGAAAGGTCTAATGGGCGAGCAGACATAGAAGAAAGGTCCAATGGGCGAGCAGACATAGAAGAAAGGTCTAATGGGCGAGCAGACATAGAAGAAATGTCTAATGGGTGAGCAGACATAGAAGAAAGGTATAATGGGCGAGCAGACATAGAAGAAAGGTCTAATGGGCGAGCAGACATAGAAGAAATGTCTAATGGGTGAGCAGACATAGAAGAAATGTCTAATGGGCGAGCAGACATAGAAGAAAGGTCTAATGGGCGAGCAGACATAGAAAAAATGTCTAATGGGCGAGCAGACATAGAAGAAATGTCTAATGGGCGAGCAGACATAGAAGAAAGGTCTAATGGGCGAGCAGACATAGAAGAAATGTCTAATGGGTGAGCAGACATAGAAGAAAGGTCTAATGGGCGAGCAGACATAGAAGAAAGGTCTAATGGGCGAGCAGACATAGAAGAAAGGTCTAATGGGCGAGCAGACATAGAAGAAAGGTCTAATGGGCGAGCAGACATAGAAGAAATGTCTAATGGGCGAGCAGACATAGAAGAAAGGTCTAATGGGCGAGCAGACATAGAAGAAAGGTCTAATGGGTGAGCAGACATAGAAGAAATGTCTAATGGGCGAGCAGACATAGAAGAAAGGTCTAATGGGCGAGCAGACATAGAAGAAAGGTCTAATGGGCGAGCAGACATAGAAGAAATGTCTAATGGGTGAGCAGACATAGAAGAAAGGTCTAATGGGCGAGCAGACATAGAAGAAAGGTCTAATGGGCGAGCAGACATAGAAGAAATGTCTAATGGGTGAGCAGACATAGAAGAAATGTCTAATGGGCGAGCAGACATAGAAGAAATGTCTAATGGGCGAGCAGACATAGAAGAAAGGTCTAATGGGCGAGCAGACATAGAAGAAAGGTCTAATGGGCGAGCAGACATAGAAGAAATGTCTAATGGGTGAGCAGACATATAAGAAATGTCTAATGGGCGAGCAGACATAGAAGAAAGGTCTAATGAGCGAGCAGACATAGAAGAAAGGTCTAATGGGCGAGCAGACATAGAAGAAATGTCTAATGGGTGAGCAGACATAGAAGAAAGGTCTAATGGGCGAGCAGACATAGAAGAAAGGTCTAATGGGCGAGCAGACATAGAAGAAATGTCTAATGGGTGAGCAGACATAGAAGAAATGTCTAATGGGCGAGCAGACATAGAAGAAAGGTCTAATGGGCGAGCAGACATAGAAGAAATGTCTAATGGGCGAGCAGACATAGAAGAAATGTCTAATGGGCGAGCAGACATAGAAGAAAGGTCTAATGGGCGAGCAGACATAGAAGAAATGTCTAATGGGCTAGAAGACATAGAAGAAATGTCTAATGGGCGAGCAGACATAGAAGAAAGGTCTAATGGGCGAGCAGACATAGAAGAAATGTCTAATGGGCGAGCAGACATAGAAGAAATGTCTAATGGGCGAGCAGACATAGAAGAAAGGTCTAATGGGCGAGCAGACATAGAAGAAATGTCTAATGGGCGAGCAGACATAGAAGAAATGTCTAATGGGCGAGCAGACATAGAAGAAATGTCTAATGGGCGAGCAGACATAGAAGAAATGTCTAATGGGCGAGCAGACATAGAAGAAATGTCTAATGGGCGAGCAGACATAGAAGAAAGGTCTAATGGGCGAGCAGACATAGAAGAAATGTCTAATGGGCGAGCAGACATAGAAGAAATGTCTAATGGGCGAGAAGACAAAGAAGAAATGTCTAATGGGCGAGCAGACATAGAAGAAATGCTTAATGGGCGAGCAGACATAGAAGAAATGTCTAATGGGCGAGCAGACATAGAAGAAATGTCTAATGGGCGAGCAGACATAGAAGAAATGTCAAATGGGCGAGCAGACATAGAAGAAATGTCTAATGGGCGAGCAGACATAGAAGAAATGTCTAATGGGCGAGCAGACATAGAAGAAATGTCTAATGGGCGAGCAGACATAGAAGAAATGTCTAAAGGGCGAGCGGACATAGAAGAAATGTCTAATGGGCGAGCAGACATAGAAGAAATGTCTAATGGGCGAGCAGACATAGAAGAAAGGTCTAATGGGCGAGCAGACATAGAAGAAAAGTCTAATGGTTGAGCAGACATAGAAGAAATGTCTAATGGGCGAGCAGACATAGAAGAAATGTCTAATGGGCGAGCAGACATAGAAGAAATGTCTAATGGGCGAGCAGACATAGAAGAAATGTCTAATGGGCGAGCAGACATAGAAGAAATGTCTAATGGGCGAGCAGACATAGAAGAAATGTCTAAAGGGCGAGCAGACATAGAAGAAATGTCTAATGGGCGAGCAGACATAGAAGAAAGGTCTAATGGGCGAGCAGACATAGAAGAAATGTCTAATGGGCGAGCAGACATAGAAAAAATGTCTAATGGGCGAGCAGACATAGAAGAAATGTCTAATGGGCGAGCAGACATAGAAGAAATGTCTAATGGGCGAGCAGACATAGAAGAAATGTCTAATGGGCGAGCAGACATAGAAGAAATGTCTAATGGGCGAGCAGACATAGAAGAAATGTCTAATGGGCGAGCAGACATAGAAGAAATGTCTAATGGGCGAGCAGACATAGAAGAAATGTCTAATGGGCGAGCAAACATAGAAGAAATGTCTAATGGGCGAGCAGACATAGAAGAAATGTCTAATGGGCGAGCAGACATAGAAGAAATGTCTAATGGGCGAGCAGACATAGAAGAAATGTCTAATGGGCGAGCAGACATAGAAGAAATGTCTAATGGGCGAGCAGACATAGAAGAAATGTCTAATGGGCGAGCAGACATAGAAGAAATGTCTAATGGGCGAGCAGACATAGAAGAAATGTCTAATGGGCGAGCAGACATAGAAGAAAGGTCTAATGGGCGAGCAGACATAGAAGAAATGTCTAATGGGCGAGCAGACATAGAAGAAAGGTCTAATGGGCGAGCAGACATAGAAGAAATGTCTAATGGGCGAGTAGACATAGAAGAAATGTCTAATGGGCGATCAGACATAGAAGAAATGTCTAATGGGCGAGCAGACATAGAAGAAATGTCTAATGGGCGAGCAGACATAGAAGAAATGTCTAATGGGCGAGCAGACATAGAAGAAATGTCTAATGGGCGAGCAGACATAGAAGAAAGGTCTAATGGGCGAGCAGACATAGAAGAAATGTCTAATGGGCGAGCAGACATAGAAGAAAGGTCTAATGGGCGAGCAGACATAGAAGAAATGTCTAATGGGCGAGCAGACATAGAAGAAATGTCTAATGGGCGAACAGACATAGAAGAAATGTCTAATGGGCGAGCAGACATAGAAGAAAGGTCTAATGGGCGAGCAGACATAGAAGAAATGTCTAATGGGCGAGCAGACATAGAAGAAATGTCTAATGGGTGAGCAGACATAGAAGAAATGTCTAATGGGCGAGCAGACATAGAAGAAAGGTCTAATGGGCGAGCAGACATAGAAGAAATGTCTAATGGGCGAGCAGACATAGAAGAAATGTCTAATGGCGAGCAGACATAGAAGAAAGGTCTAATGGGCGAGCAGACATAGAAGAAATGTCTAATGGGCGAGCAGACATAGAAGAAAGGTCTAATGGGCGAGCAGACATAGAAGAAATGTCTAATGGGCGAGCAGACATAGAAGAAATGTCTAATGGGCGAGCAGACATAGAAGAAATGTCTAATGGGCGAGCAGACATAGAAGAAATGTCTAATGGGCGAGCAGACATAGAAGAAATGTCTAATGGGCGAGCAGACATAGAAGAAATGTCTAAGTGGCGAGCAGACATAGAAGAAATGTCTAATGGGCGAGCAGACATAGAAGAAATGTCTAATGGGCGAGCAGACATAGAAGAAATGTCTAATGGGCGAGCAGACATAGAAGAAAATTTCTAATGGGCGAGCAGACATAGAAGAAATGTCTAATGGGCGAGCAGACATAGAAGAAAGGTCTAATGGGCGAGCAGACATAGAAGAAATGTCTAATGGGCGAGCAGACATAGAAGAAATGTCTAATGGGCGAGCAGACATAGAAGAAAGGTCTAATGGGCGAGCAGACATAGAAGAAATGTCTAATGGGCGAGCAGACATAGAAGAAAGGTCTAATGGGCGAGCAGACATAGAAGAAAGGTCTAATGGGCGAGCAGACATAGAAGAAATGTCTAATGGGCGAGCAGACATAGAAGAAAGGTCTAATGGGCGAGCAGACATAGAAGAAATGTCTAATGGGCGAGCAGACATAGAAGAAATGTCTAATGGGCGAGCAGACATAGAAGAAATGTCTAATGGGCGAGCAGACATAGAAGAAAGGTCTAATGGGCGAGCAGACATAGAAGAAATGTCTAATGGGCGAGCAGACATAGAAGAAAGGTCTAATGGGCGAGCAGACATAGAAGAAATGTCTAATGGGCGAGCAGACATAGAAGAAAGGTCTAATGGGCGAGCAGACATAGAAGAAATGTCTAATGGGCGAGCAGACATAGAAGAAATGTCTAATGGGCGAGCAGACATAGAAGAAATGTCTAATGGGCGAGCAGACATAGAAGAAAGGTCTAATGGGCGAGCAGACATAGAAGAAATGTCTAATGGGCGAGCAGACATAGAAGAAAGGTCTAATGGGCGAGCAGACATAGAAGAAATGTCTAATGGGCGAGCAGACATAGAAGAAATGTCTAATGGGCGAGCAGACATAGAAGAAAGGTCTAATGAACGAGCAGACATAGAAGAAAGGTCTAATGGGCGAGCAGACATAGAAGAAAGGTCTAATGGGTGAGCAGACATAGAAGAAATGTCTAATGGGCGAGCAGACATCAACAATTATTAAATTTAAATATATATATATATCTATATTTGTTCTTGCTTTTTTTTAACATATTTAATTTTCATATCATGCCACGAATCGCCCACTTTTATTGTCATAATTTAATTCAATTATCAAATTTCAATTTCCGGAGCATATCACTCACATTATCTTACATGTTTACTTTATAAACTGTATGACTGTATTCTTTTTGTCTCTGACTCTGTTTAAATGTAACATCAACAAGTTGAAAGTCAAACAAACAATTGTAGTAAAACATCCCCGTTATATGTCCTAACTGAGTTTGTGGCACCCATGTAGTAAAACATCCCCGTTATATGTCTTAACCCAGTTTGTGGCACCCATGTAGTAGAACATCCCCGTTATATGTCCTAACTCAGTTTTTTGCACCCATATAGTAAAACATCCCGTTATATGTCCTAACTCAGTTTGTGGCACCCATGTAGTAAAACATCCCGTTATATGTCCTAACTCAGTTTGTGGCACCAATGTAGTAAAACATCCCGTTATATTTCCTAACTCAGTTTGTGGCACCCATGTAGTAAAACATTCCCGTTATATGTCCTAACTCAGTTTGTGGCACCCATGCAGTAAAACATCCCCGTTATATGTCCTAACTCAGTTTGTGGCACCCATGTATTAAAACATTCCGGTTATATGTCCTAACTCAGTTTGTGGCACCCATGTAGTAGAACATCATCGTTATATGTCCTAACTCAGTTTGTGGCACCCATGTAGTAGAACATCCCCGTTATATGTCCTAACTCAGTTTGTGGCACCCAATGTAGTAAAACATCCCCGTTATATGTCTTAACTCATTTTGTGGCACCCATGTAGTAAAACATCCCCGTTATATGTCCTAACTCAGTTTGTGGCACCCATGACATTATTAAGTTAACAAACACAAGGAATCATTGTCATTTACACTTGCATGTTATCTTTTATAATATAAAATTTATTATGAATGCTGATATATATTATGTTATAACAGTTTTTTTATGATCTTTTACTTATATCTGAAATTTAGTCCTAGTAAATGAAACTCACTGAAGCACACACACACAAACACACACAGACATTAACACACTCACACTGAAACATGCACAAACTGAAACACGCACACACTAAGAGACAAGACTGCATAACTTTTATTTTCTGAATCAGAAAGGAGTATAACGTCGAGACATGTCAAAATTTTAAAAAAATGACGTAGTAACAATACTTCCCCTTATACTCAGTATATCAGAATATAAAAATAAAAATATTTATGTTTGTCTTGATGCATTGCTACACTGCACATCTGATAGCCATGAAACTTTAGGAAGCTGTTGAATACACCCCTGCCAAGGTTAATATCATATGTCATTACCAATAATCGTTGGTCCGTGCAAAAAAATATTTTACTTACTCTGAAATCGTTGTAATTACCACTACTAATTACCGTAATAGTTCAAAAGTTTATAGAAACATAAGAGCGACATTAAATACTTAAACAACAAAAATTATTCCACCTAACTGAAACAGTACTGACCTAACTGAAACAGTACTGACCTAACTGAAACAGTACTGACCTAACTGAAACAGTACTCACCCTAACTGAAACAGTTCTCACCTAACTGAAACAGTACTCACCTAACTGAAACAGTACTCACCTAACTGAAACAGTACTCACCTAACTGAAACAGTACTCACCTAACTGAAACAGTACTCACCTAACTGAAACAGTACTCACCTAACTGAAACAGTACTCACCTAACTGAAACAGTACTCACCTAACTGAAGTATTACTCACCTTACTGAAAAAGTACTCATGTCACTGAACATATAAAATATGTAAAAGATAATGGTAAATTTCACAGATTTTTAGTGCTGTTAAATAATAGAAATAGAATTGTTTTTCACGCTAGCGATGCACTACAAAGCACCGGTGCTGTTGTATTTAATATATATATATTTTAACCAATCTTACTTTGGACTATTAATGATAAGAATTTTCTTCTTTAAAAAATGTTAATTAATATATAATTTATATTACTATGACTCTTAATATTATTGACTTGTGTTACTTATTTTTTTGTATGTACGTAATAAAAAATGTATGGAAACATGAAATTCAAAGGACAAATTAGATTTTAAAATTGTATTTATTTCGAATTTAAAACAAACTATAAAAAAATGTATATGTACTTTAACATTTGTACTTTGATACCTTACTGTTTAGGTAGTGAATGCTATTACTGTTTTCTAGAATAGAAAACAAATTTATTTAAGTGCTCTGTCACTTATTTTCGATCCCTATAAATAGGGATACAATGTAAATGAATTGCTAAGATTCTCCTACCCCAGATAAAGCGTTAGTCCAATTTCAACACTGTAATTTCACTGGTTTATGCCATAAATTCTTAAACTTTACTACCTTGTAGTCGACATGTATTGTATAATAAACTTGTCTTCGTTGTCAACAAGATTGGATACTTCATATGTTATATAAAATGGTATTACGTCAGCTTGAAAGGACACTACTAAGCAACGCTTTGTTTGAATAGCTTTGTTGGCAGTATAGAACAGCGCGATTATCAGATGTTAAAATATGTTTAGAAACAAGGATATGTTTTTTGGTTGCTTCAACCTTACGATATGTAAACATCTGAGTAAGGTTTTGGCCTCTACAAAGACGTTACACATGAGTTCAGAGGTCAAGCACGTTCACTGTGTATTTAATAACAATAGACGATTGGGTGTAGAGAATTGGTCGCCTACCTGTTTACTGCCGGGCCTTGCGACTTTCAGTGTTCTTCGGCCTGTCCGAGAGTTGATCGAAATAACATTACTAACCTAACTGAAACAGTTCTCACCTAACTGAAGTATTACTCACCTAACTGAAACAGTACAAACCTAACTGAAACAATACTCACCTAACTGAAAAATTACTCACCTAATTGAAACAATACTCACCTAACTGAAACAGTACTCATGTAACTAAAAATATATAATATGTAGAAAATAAAGGTAGATGTCACAGTTTTCTATGTTGCTAAATGATAGAAATAGAAATTGTTTTTGACATTTGCGATGCACTACAAAGCACTGCTGCTGTTGTATTTACAATGTAAAATGAAATTTAAAATGTTTTTACCAAACTTACTTAAGACGATTAATGATATGAAATGTTTTCTTCAAAAAATATTAATTAATACATAATTAATATTTCTATGACTCTTAATATTAATGCCTTGTGTTACTTATTTTTTGTTGTTGTAAATACGTAATATAAAAAAATGTATAGAAACATGAAATTCGAAGGACAAATAGATTTTAAAATTGTATTTATTTCGAATTTAAAACAAACTACAAGAATTTTATATTTACTTTTACATTTGTACTCTGTTACCTTACTATGTATGGGGTGTATACTTTTACCATTTCGATTTTCGAATAGAAAACAATTTTATGTAAGTGCACTGTCACTTGATCTTGATCCCTATAGATAGGGATACAATGTAAAGGGATTGTTAAGGTTCTCCTACCCCAGATAAAGCGTTAGTCCAATTTCAACAAACTCATTTCACTGGTTTATGCCATAATTCTTAAAATTTACGACCTTACAGTCGACATGTATTGTATAATAAACCTGTCTTCGTTGTCTACAAGATTGGATACTTCAAATGTTATATAAAATGGTATTACGTCAGCTTGAAAGGACACTAGTAGGCAACGCTTTGTTTGAATAGCTTTATTGGCAGTATAGAACAGCGTGATTATCAGATGTTAAAATATGTTAGAAACAAGGATTGGTGTTTGGTTGCTTATACCCTCACGATATGTAAACATATGAGTAAGGTTTTGGCCTCTACAAAGACATTATACATGAGTTCAGAGGTCAAGCACGTTCACTATGTATTTAATTAAAAAAATAGACGATTGCGTGTAGAGAATTGGTCGTCTACCTGTTTACTGCCGGGCCTTGCGACTTTCAGTGTCTTCGGCCTGTCCGAGCGTTGATCGAAACAAATTTTATGTTTTCATTAAAATAGACAAAGATACATTTTATTAACTCAAAAAGGGGATGAGATGGAAAATTATTAAACATGGTTTTGTGAACCTTATTTTCGAACTGTGAAAAATGTTGGTATTGATAAAAGAGGAATATGACCTTTAGGTCAAACCATTGTTAGTGTTTCAGCTTTACCATATAATTAGCAAAATGAATGTTTCATCAGTTGTGCTTATCACATTTAAATATAAACTCAGTTGCGTTATCAATTATATTACGCACCATACCTGCTTGTTTTATTTATAAAACTAGTGTATTACCCGTCAAAAATGACGGACGTTTTAATAATGGATATATTTCAGTTTTTGTAATTGTATCTTTTGCCTGAAAGCCGCATAGTAAATAATCAGAAAATGTAGAGACCAAGAGAGTAAAGCTACATTTCTTCTCAATATTTTTTTTGTAGTATTTTTTTCAAGACAATTTTTTTAGCGGTGCGCTTTCTAAAATCTAGCGTTACGAACGGACAAAGCAGAGTATATTTTTTGATTATATATACGAATATATGTGTTATGAGAAAACCTCCAAGCTTAGGCTTCGCGTTATATAAGTTTGCATGAATAATAATTATATAATCAGGATAATAGTAAATGCAAAGTGAATTACACACAGCCTAAGGTGATACTACAGCAAAGAAGTTTGAAAATCGAAGTCTTAACAATTATTGCTGAGGAGTCAGCCGGACGTTAACTTGCGGCATTGAATAGTGCACACCAATTATGAACGCACCAATAATACAGCACAGTGCGTTAAAAAGCCATTATGTGACTGTAATGTGATCCACATCAAGCACATCTGTGATTTGAAGCCGTTTAAGCTTCATTGAAGATTATAACTTGTCAGTTTATTCGCCCATTTGTCCATACATTATTACCACAACATTACCAAAACGTATAAAAAAATAATAATTTTACAAATGTTAATAACAAAGAACTATTCATTTTGCATGAAACGTAGTAAGCAAAGTTTTTCACAGGATAACAGAAAAGATTAAATGATCACCTGTTATTCATATTTACAATTTAATATACACGTGCTAGAAATTCACATAAATGTATTTATTATTGTCAAGCCAGCACCTTTTCAAAATCTCTTATGACTTGTCAATTTATGCATAAGTTGTTGAATGTTCCTATTGCAAGTAACTATTTTTATGAAACATTTAAAATCGAAGGAAGTGACCCGTTGACAGGAAATTGTTTAAATCGAAATCAATCTATACAGGGTGTAAAAGAATCCTATCAATTCATTGAAATGTTCTCCCTTATTAACGAGATCGAAGTTAAGTGGCGTGCCACTTACATAGAAATAATCCGATTGCGAAATGCAAAACGGTATATTATTATCAATTATGAAAAGGAATGCAGGTCGATAAAGAGTATTAAATTTATAGTATTCTTAATTTGAAATAAATAGCATTCTAAAAATGTATTTTTCCTTCCAAAAAAATATTACTATAAAATCCTATTTAGTTACATGCAATCCAAAGTGTAAGCAATACGATTAAGTAATATTATGTAGCATAAACGTTAAGAATGCAATTTAACCAAAATGAAAGAAAATAATATGATCTTCTGATCAATCTTGCCGCTAAATTAAATTGTCTTCATTACAACCTCATTATAAATTGTTCAATAATTATGCTTTTTAGTGCGGCGTTCATGAAAAATACATACACCAGATATGACAATAGAATGTCTTTTAATTAAACACTTCCTTTACAGTTTATATATGTAAGTTCAAACTTGTGGCATGGATTTCATTTGCATTTTAATATATTGAACGAGTTTTTTCTAATGTATAAAATAATTTACTGTAAAAACCACATTGACAATAAGACAATTCTAACATACAAACAACACTAGGAATCAGAAATAAAATAACAAACGAAGAGACAACACTTACAATCAAACAACTCTTACAGACAGACAACACTAACAAAAAGTCACAATTTACACACATTATTAAGATGTGAAATAAATAATAATGTATAATCATTTTTCCACCAGAGGTCACCGCATTTTTTTTTACACATTTCATCAATTAACTTCATTTACGTTTTAACTGAATATCAATTTATGTAAAAAGTCATCTATGTTTGACCTCATTTGAAGTCATCCCATTCTGTAATAAAAGAAATAATAGTTTCGTCTTTTCTTATAACTTCAATGTCATGGTTAGAGAACCAATCTGTGAGCCAATTAATTATATAAGATTAGGCCACAGACCAGTTAAAATATAACTTGTGCCACAGGCCGGAGTTTGGACATGCCTGATGTACTGTCCTCAAACTAAGAGTACATTTAATTCTTATTACAGTTTATAACAGGAAAACAAAAGGTCTGCACATTTAGCGTATGGGTTTTTACAAGTCATACATTGATATATTTTTTAAAAAATATTTATTTCTATTTATTTTTAGAACTTAATTTTTTTATTCTTTGTCAGCAATATTA
>CALYLW010003187.1:0-14220 GCA_944989445.1 Ampullaceana balthica | reverse complement strand
AAGTTAGAGAGAATGATTGGACGTATAGGGTCAGATGCGATAAAGGTAGACTTTACGAAATCTGTCCATGACAATTATACTTTCTATGAACGCTCCGAGAAACATGTTGCTCACGTTGCAGACTCGCAAGTCAATTCGAGTGTGCGCTAACGCTCCACATCAATGCTACTTTCATAGACGCCTCCATCAATTATATGCGATGTTGTCAAACGATTCCATCAATGCGACTTTTCCTCACGATCTCCAGCAACATGCGAGGTTTCCATAAGCGCATCAATTTGACTACGTTGCCTAACGCTCCATCAAAGTATACGAGGGCCTTAGCAGACTCGTCCACAGTGCTACTTGTGCATAACGCTCCATCTCAATTCGACTTTTCACTTGAACTATGCTCCAGCAGTCGATCTGTTTCCTCACGCTCAAGCAAGTCTATCTTGTCCGTCACGCTGCCAGCAATGCTAGACGTTTCCATGATGCTCTGCATCAATTCTATTTTTCATAACTCTCCATCAATTCTACTTTTCATATCTCTCCATCAATTCTATTTTCATAACTCTCCATCAATTCTACTTTTCATAACTCTCCATCAATTCTATTTTCCTAACTCTCCATCAATTCTACTTTTCCTAACTCTCCATCAATTCTACTTTTCATAACTCTCCATCAATTCTACTTTTCATAACTCTCCATCAATTCTACTTTTCATAACTCTCCATCAATTCTATTTTCATATCTCTCCATCAATTCTACTTTTCATAACTCTCCATCAATTCTACTTTTCATAACTCTCCATCAATTCTATTTTTCCTAACTCTCCATCAATTCTACTTTTTCATAACTCTCCATCAATTCTATTTTCATATCTCTCCATCAATTCTACTTTTCCTAACTCTCCATCAATTCTACTTTTCCTAACTCTCCATCAATTCTATTTTCATATCTCTCCATCAATTCTACTTTTCCTAACTCTCCATCAATTCTACTTTTCATATCTCTCCATCAATTCTACTTTTCCTAACTCTCCATCAATTCTACTTTTCATATCTCTCCATCAATTCTACTTTTCATAACTCTCCATCAATTCTACTTTTCCTAACTCTCCATCAATTCTACTTTTCCTAACTCTCCATCAATTCTACTTTTCATATCTCTCCATCAATTCTACTTTTCATATCTCTCCATCAATTCTATTTTCCTAACTCTCCATCAATTCTACTTTTCATATCTCTCCATCAATTCTATTTTTCATAACTCTCCATCAATTCTACTTTTCCTAACTCTCCATCAATTCTATTTTCATATCTCTCCATCAATTCTACTTTTCCTAACTCTCCATCAATTCTACTTTTCATAACTCTCCATCAATTCTACTTTTCATATCTCTCCATCAATTCTACTTTTCATAACTCTCCATCAATTCTACTTTTCATAACTCTCCATCAATTCTACTTTTCATATCTCTCCATCAATTCTACTTTTCATAACTCTCCATCAATTCTATTTTTCATAACTCTCCATCAATTCTACTTTTCCTAACTCTCCATCAATTCTACTTTTCATAACTCTCCATCAATTCTATTTTCATAACTCTCCATCAATTCTACTTTTCCTAACTCTCCATCAATTCTACTTTTCCTAACTCTCCATCAATTCTACTTTTCATAACTCTCCATCAATTCTACTTTTCATATCTCTCCATCAATTCTACTTTTCATAACTCTCCATCAATTCTACTTTTCATAACTCTCCATCAATTCTACTTTTCATAACTCTCCATCAATTCTATTTTTCATAACTCTCCATCAATTCTACTTTTCATAACTCTCCATCAATTCTACTTTTCCTAACTCTCCATCAATTCTACTTTTCATATCTCTCCATCAATTCTACTTTTCCTAACTCTCCATCAATTCTACTTTTCCTAACTCTCCATCAATTCTACTTTTCATAACTCTCCATCAATTCTACTTTTCATAACTCTCCATCAATTCTACTTTTCATATCTCTCCATCAATTCTACTTTTCCTAACTCTCCATCAATTCTACTTTTCATATCTCTCCATCAATTCTACTTTTCATAACTCTCCATCAATTCTACTTTTCATAACTCTCCATCAATTCTACTTTTCCTAACTCTCCATCAATTCTACTTTTCATATCTCTCCATCAATTCTACTTTTCATAACTCTCCATCAATTCTACTTTTCCTAACTCTCCATCAATTCTACTTTTCATAACTCTCCATCAATTCTACTTTTCATAACTCTCCATCAATTCTACTTTTCATAACTCTCCATCAATTCTACTTTTCATAACTCTCCATCAATTCTACTTTTCATAACTCTCCATCAATTCTACTTTTCATAACTCTCCATCAATTCTACTTTTCATAACTCTCCATCAATTCTACTTTTCATAACTCTCCATCAATTCTACTTTTCATAACTCTCCATCAATTCTACTTTTCATATCTCTCCATCAATTCTACTTTTCATAACTCTCCATCAATTCTACTTTTCATAACTCTCCATCAATTCTACTTTTCCTAACTCTCCATCAATTCTACTTTTCATATCTCTCCATCAATTCTATTTTTCCTAACTCTCCATCAATTCTACTTTTCATATCTCTCCATCAATTCTACTTTTCCTAACTCTCCATCAATTCTACTTTTCATAACTCTCCATCAATTCTACTTTTCATATCTCTCCATCAATTCTATTTTCCTAACTCTCCATCAATTCTACTTTTCATAACTCTCCATCAATTCTACTTTTCATAACTCTCCATCAATTCTACTTTTCCTAACTCTCCATCAATTCTACTTTTCATAACTCTCCATCAATTCTACTTTTCATAACTCTCCATCAATTCTACTTTTTCCTAACTCTCCATCAATTCTACTTTTCATAACTCTCCATCAATTCTACTTTTCATATCTCTCCATCAATTCTACTTTTCCTAACTCTCCATCAATTCTACTTTTCATATCTCTCCATCAATTCTACTTTTCATACTCTCCATCAATTCTACTTTTCATAACTCTCCATCAATTCTACTTTTCCTAACTCTCCATCAATTCTACTTTTCATAACTCTCCATCAATTCTACTTTTCATAACTCTCCATCAATTCTACTTTTCATAACTCTCCATCAATTCTACTTTTCATATCTCTCCATCAATTCTACTTTTCATATCTCTCCATCAATTCTACTTTTCATAACTCTCCATCAATTCTACTTTTCCTAACTCTCCATCAATTCTACTTTTCATACTCTCCATCAATTCTACTTTTCATAACTCTCCATCAATTCTACTTTTCATAACTCTCCATCAATTCTACTTTTCATAACTCTCCATCAATTCTACTTTTCATAACTCTCCATCAATTCTATTTTTCATAACTCTCCATCAATTCTACTTTTCATAACTCTCCATCAATTCTACTTTTCCTAACTCTCCATCAATTCTACTTTTCATATCTCTCCATCAATTCTACTTTTCATAACTCTCCATCAATTCTACTTTTCATATCTCTCCATCAATTCTACTTTTCATAACTCTCCATCAATTCTACTTTTCATAACTCTCCATCAATTCTACTTTTCATAACTCTCCATCAATTCTACTTTTCATAACTCTCCATCAATTCTACTTTTCATAACTCTCCATCAATTCTACTTTTCATATCTCTCCATCAATTCTACTTTTCATAACTCTCCATCAATTCTACTTTTCATAACTCTCCATCAATTCTACTTTTCATATCTCTCCATCAATTCTACTTTTCATATCTCTCCATCAATTCTACTTTTCACTAACTCTCCATCAATTCTACTTTTTCCTAACTCTCCATCAATTCTATTTTCATAACTCTCCATCAATTCTACTTTTCATAACTCTCCATCAATTCTACTTTTTCATAACTCTCCATCAATTCTATTTTTCATAACTCTCCATCAATTCTAATTTTCATAACTCTCCATCAATTCTACTTTTCATACTCTCCATCAATTCTACTTTTCATATCTCTCCATCAATTCTACTTTTCATAACTCTCCATCAATTCTATTTTCATAACTCTCCATCAATTCTATTTTTCATAACTCTCCATCAATTCTACTTTTCATAACTCTCCATCAATTCTATTTTTCATAACTCTCCATCAATTCTATTTTCATAACTCTCCATCAATTCTATTTTCATAACTCTCCATCAATTCTATTTTTCATAACTCTCCATCAATTCTATTTTTCATAACTCTCCATCAATTCTATTTTTCATAACTCTCCATCAATTCTATTTTTCATAACTCTCCATCAATTCTATTTTCATAACTCTCCATCAATTCTATTTTTCATAACTCTCCATCAATTCTATTTTCATAACTCTCCATCAATTCTATTTTTCATAACTCTCATCAATTCTATTTTCATAAACTCTCCATCAATTCTATTTTTCATAACTCTCCATCAATTCTACTTTTCATAACTCTCCATCAATTCTATTTTCATAACTCTCCATCAATTCTATTTTTCATAACTCTCCATCAATTCTATTTTTCATAACTCTCCATCAATTCTATTTTTCATAACTCTCCATCAATTCTATTTTTCATAACTCTCCATCAATTCTATTTTTCATAACTCTCCATCAATTCTATTTTCATAACTCTCCATCAATTCTATTTTTCATAACTCTCCATCAATTCTATTTTTCATAACTCTCCATCAATTCTATTTTTCATAAACTCTCCATCAATTCTATTTTTCATAACTCTCCATCAATTCTATTTTCATAACTCTCCATCAATTCTATTTTTCATAACTCTCCATCAATTCTATTTTCATAACTCTCCATCAATTCTATTTTCATAACTCTCCATCAATTCTATTTTTCATAACTCTCCATCAATTCTATTTTTCATAACTCTCCATCAATTCTATTTTCATAACTCTCCATCAATTCTATTTTTCATAACTCTCCATCAATTCTATTTTCATAACTCTCCATCAATTCTATTTTTCATAACTCTCCATCAATTCTATTTTTCATAACTCTCCATCAATTCTATTTTTCATAACTCTCCATCAATTCTATTTTCATAACTCTCCATCAATTCTATTTTCATAACTCTCCATCAATTCTATTTTTCATAACTCTCCATCAATTCTATTTTTCATAACTCTCCATCAATTCTATTTTTCATAACTCTCCATCAATTCTATTTTCATAACTCTCCATCAATTCTATTTTTCATAACTCTCCATCAATTCTATTTTTCATAACTCTCCATCAATTCTATTTTTCATAACTCTCCATCAATTCTATTTTCATAACTCTCCATCAATTCTATTTTTCATAACTCTCCATCAATTCTATTTTTCATAACTCTCCATCAATTCTATTTTTCATAACTCTCCATCAATTCTATTTTTCATAACTCTCCATCAATTCTATTTTTCATAACTCTCCATCAATTCTATTTTTCATAACTCTCCATCAATTCTATTTTTCATAACTCTCCATCAATTCTATTTTCATAACTCTCCATCAATTCTATTTTCATAACTCTCCATCAATTCTATTTTCATAACTCTCCATCAATTCTATTTTTCATAACTCTCCATCAATTCTATTTTTCATAACTCTCCATCAATTCTATTTTTCATAACTCTCCATCAATTCTATTTTCATAACTCTCCATCAATTCTATTTTTCATAACTCTCCATCAATTCTACTTTTCATAACTCTCCATCAATTCTATTTTTCATAACTCTCCATCAATTCTATTTTTCATAACTCTCCATCAATTCTATTTTCATAACTCTCCATCAATTCTATTTTTCATAACTCTCCATCAATTCTATTTTTCATAACTCTCCATCAATTCTATTTTCATAACTCTCCATCAATTCTATTTTTCATAACTCTCCATCAATTCTATTTTTCATAACTCTCCATCAATTCTATTTTTCATAACTCTCCATCAATTCTATTTTTCATAACTCTCCATCAATTCTATTTTTCATAACTCTCCATCAATTCTATTTTTCATAACTCTCCATCAATTCTATTTTTCATAACTCTCCATCAATTCTATTTTTCATAACTCTCCATCAATTCTATTTTTCATAACTCTCCATCAATTCTATTTTCATAACTCTCCATCAATTCTATTTTTCATAACTCTCCATCAATTCTATTTTCATAACTCTCCATCAATTCTATTTTTCATAACTCTCCATCAATTCTATTTTTCATAACTCTCCATCAATTCTATTTTTCATAACTCTCCATCAATTCTATTTTCATAACTCTCCATCAATTCTATTTTTCATAACTCTCCATCAATTCTATTTTTCATAACTCTCCATCAATTCTATTTTTCATAACTCTCCATCAATTCTATTTTTCATAACTCTCCATCAATTCTATTTTTCATAACTCTCCATCAATTCTATTTTCATAACTCTCCATCAATTCTATTTTCATAACTCTCCATCAATTCTATTTTCATAACTCTCCATCAATTCTATTTTTCATAACTCTCCATCAATTCTATTTTTCATAACTCTCCATCAATTCTATTTTTCATAACTCTCCATCAATTCTATTTTTCATAACTCTCCATCAATTCTATTTTCATAACTCTCCATCAATTCTATTTTTCATAACTCTCCATCAATTCTATTTTTCATAACTCTCCATCAATTCTATTTTCATAACTCTCCATCAATTCTATTTTTCATAACTCTCCATCAATTCTATTTTTCATAACTCTCCATCAATTCTATTTTCATAACTCTCCATCAATTCTATTTTTCTAAACTCTCCATCAATTCTATTTTCATAACTCTCCATCAATTCTATTTTTCATAACTCTCCATCAATTCTATTTTTCATATCTCTCCATCAATTCTATTTTTCATAACTCTCCATCAATTCTATTTTTCATAACTCTCCATCAATTCTATTTTCATAACTCTCCATCAATTCTATTTTCATAACTCTCCATCAATTCTATTTTCATAACTCTCCATCAATTCTATTTTTCATAACTCTCCATCAATTCTATTTTCATAACTCTCCATCAATTCTATTTTCATAACTCTCCATCAATTCTATTTTTCATAACTCTCCATCAATTCTATTTTTCATAACTCTCCATCAATTCTATTTTCATAACTCTCCATCAATTCTATTTTTCATAACTCTCCATCAATTCTATTTTTCATAACTCTCCATCAATTCTATTTTCAAAACTCTCCATCAATTCTATTTTTCATAACTCTCCATCAATTCTATTTTTCATAACTCTCCATCAATTCTATTTTCATAACTCTCCATCAATTCTAATTTTCATAACTCTCCATCAATTCTATTTTTCATAACTCTCCATCAATTCTATTTTCATAACTCTCCATCAATTCTATTTTTCATAACTCTCCATCAATTCTACTTTTCATAACTCTCCATCAATTCTACTTTTCATAACTCTCCATCAATTCTATTTTTCATAACTCTCCATCAATTCTATTTTTCATAACTCTCCATCAATTCTATTTTTCATAACTCTCCATCAATTCTATTTTTCATAACTCTCCATCAATTCTATTTTCAAAACTCTCCATCAATTCTAATTTTTCATAACTCTCCATCAATTCTATTTATATAACTCTCCATCAATTCTATTTTTCATAACTCTCCATCAATTCTAATTTTTCAAAACTCTCCATCAATTCTATTTATATAACTCTCCATCAATTCTATTTTTCATAACTCTCCATCAATTCCATTTATATAACTCTCCATCAATTCTATTTTTCATAACTCTCCATCAATTCTAATTTTTCAAAACTCTCCATCAATTCTATTTTTCATAACTCTCCATCAATTCTATTTTTCATAACTCTCCATCAATTCTATTTTCATAACTCTCCATCAATTCTATTTTTCCAAACTCTCCATCAATTCTATTTTTCATAACTCTCCATCAATTCTATTTTTCAAACTCTCCCATCAATTCTATTTTTCATAACTCTCCATCAATCTATTTTTCAAAACTCTCCATCAATTCTATTTTTCATAAACTCTCCATCAATTCTATTTTCATAACTCTCCATCAATTCTATTTTTCATAACTCTCCATCAATTCTATTTTATATAACTCTCCATCAATTCTATTTTTCATAACTCTCCATCAATTCTATTTTTCAAAACTCTCCATCAATTCTATTTATATAACTCTCCATCAATTCTATTTTTCATAACTCTCCATCAATTCTATTTTTCATAACTCTCCATCAATTCTATTTTTCATAACTCTCCATCAATTCTATTTTTCAAACTCTCCATCAATTCTATTTTCATAACTCTCCATCAATTCTATTTTTCAAACTCTCCATCAATTCTATTTTTCATAACTCTCCATCAATTCTATTTTTCCAAACTCCCCATCAATTCTATTTTTATAACTCTCCATCAATCTATTTTTCAAAACTCTCCATCAATTCTATTTTTCAAAACTCTCCATCAATTCTATTTTCAAAACTCTCCATAAATTCTAATTTTTCATAACTCTCCATCAATTCTATTTATATAACTCTCCATCAATTCTATTTTTCATAACTCTCCATCAATTCTAATTTTTCAAAACTCTCCATCAATTCTATTTATATAACTCTCCATCAATTCTATTTTTCATAACTCTCCATCAATTCCATTTATATAACTCTCCATCAATTCCTATTTTTCATAACTCTCCATCAATTCTATTTTTCAAAACTCTCCATCAATTCTATTTTTCATAACTCTCCATCAATTCTATTTTTCATAACTCTCCATCAATTCTATTTTTCATAACTCTCCATCAATTCTATTTTTCAAACTCCCCATCAATTCTATTTTCATAACTCTCCATCAATTCTATTTTTCATAACTCTCCATCAATTCTATTTTTCATAACTCTCCATCAATTCTAATTTTTCAAAACTCTCCATCAATTCTATTTATATAACTCTCCATCAATTCTATTTTTCATAACTCTCCATCAATTCCATTTATATAACTCTCCATCAATTCTATTTTTCATAACTCTCCATCAATTCTAATTTTTCAAAACTCTCCATCAATTCTATTTTTCATAACTCTCCATCAATTCTATTTTTCCAAACTCCCCATCAATTCTATTTTCATAACTCTCCATCAATTCTATTTTTCCAAACTCTCCATCAATTCTATTTTTCATAACTCTCCATCAATTCTATTTTTCCAAACTCCCATCAATTCTATTTTTATAACTCTCCATCATCCTATTTTTCAAAACTCTCCATCAATTCTATTTTTCAAAACTCTCCATCAATTCTATTTTCAAAACTCTCCATAAATTCTAATTTTCATAACTCTCCATCAATTCTATTTATATAACTCTCCATCAATTCTATTTTTCATAACTCTCCATCAATTCTAATTTTTCAAAACTCTCCATCAATTCTATTTATATAACTCTCCATCAATTCTATTTTTCATAACTCTCCATCAATTCCATTTATATAACTCTCCATCAATTCCTATTTTTCATAACTCTCCATCAATTCTAATTTTTCAAAACTCTCCATCAATTCTATTTTTCATACTCTCCATCAATTCTATTTTCCATCACTCTCCATCAATTCTATTTTTCATAACTCTCCATCAATTCTATTTTTCCAAACTCCCCATCAATTCTATTTTCATAACTCTCCATCAATTCTATTTTTCATAACTCTCCATCAATTCTATTTTTCATAACTCTCCAACAATTCTATTTTTCATAACTCTCCATCAATTCTATTTTTCCTAACTCCCCATCAATTCTATTTTCATAACTCTCCATCAATTCTATTTTTCATAACTCTCCATCAATTCTATTTTTCATATCTCTCCATCAATTCTATTTTTCCCAACTCTCCATCAATTCTATTTTTCCTAACTCTCCATCAATTCTAATTTTTCATAACTCTCCATCAATTCTACTTTCATAACTCTCCATCAATTCTACTTTCATAACTCTCCATCAATTCTACTTTCATAACTCTCCATCAATTCTACTTTCATAACTCTCCATCAATTCTACTTTCATAACTCTCCATCAATTCTACTTTCTTAACTCTCCATCAATTCTATTTTCCTAACTCTCCATCAATTCTATTTTCATAACTCTCCATCAATTCTACTTTTCATAACTCTCCATCAATTCTATTTCATAACTCTCCATCAATTCTATTTTTCAAAACTCTCCATCAATTCTATTTTTCATAACTCTCCATCAATTCTATTTATATAACTCTCCATCAATTCTATTTTTCATAACTCTCCATCAATTCTATTTTCATAACTCTCCATCAATTCTACTTTTCATAACTCTCCATCAATTCTATTTATATAACTCTCCATCAATTCTATTTTTCATAACTCTCCATCAATTCTATTTTCATATACTCTCCATCAATTCTATTTTTCATAACTCTCCATCAATTCTATTTTCCTAAACTCCCCATCAATTCTATTTTCTAACTCCCATCAATTCTATTTTCATAACTCTCCATCAATTCTATTTTTCCTAACTCTCCATTAATTCTATTTTCAAAACTCTCCATCAATTCTAATTTTTCATAACTCTCCATCAATTCTATTTATATAACTCTCCATCAATTCTATTTTTCATAACTCTCCATCAATTCTAATTTTTCAAAACTCTCCATCAATTCTATTTATATAACTCTCCATCAATTCTATTTTTCATAACTCTCCATCAATTCCATTTATATAACTCTCCATCAATTCTATTTTTCATAACTCTCCATCAATTCTAATTTTTCAAAACTCTCCATCAATTCTATTTTTCATAACTCTCCATCAATTCTATTTTTCCAAACTCCCATCAATTCTATTTTCATAACTCTCCATCAATTCTATTTTTCCAAACTCTCCATCAATTCTATTTTTCATAACTCTCCATCAATTCTATTTTTCCAAACTCCCCATCAATTCTATTTTTATAACTCTCCATCATCCTATTTTTCAAAACTCTCCATCAATTCTATTTTTCAAAACTCTCCATCAATTCTATTTTCAAAACTCTCCATAAATTCTAATTTTTCATAACTCTCCATCAATTCTATTTATATAACTCTCCATCAATTCTATTTTTCATAACTCTCCATCAATTCTAATTTTTCAAAACTCTCCATCAATTCTATTTATATAACTCTCCATCAATTCTATTTTTCATAACTCTCCATCAATTCCATTTATATAACTCTCCATCAATTCCTATTTTTCATAACTCTCCATCAATTCTAATTTTTCAAAACTCTCCATCAATTCTATTTTTCATAACTCTCCATCAATTCTATTTTCATAACTCTCCATCAATTCTATTTTTCATAACTCTCCATCAATTCTATTTTTCCAAACTCCCCATCAATTCTATTTTCATAACTCTCCATCAATTCTATTTTTCATAACTCTCCATCAATTCTATTTTCATAACTCTCCATAATTCTATTTTCAAAACTCTCCATCAATTCTATTTTTCATAACTCTCCATCAATTCTATTTTATAACTCTCCATCAATTCTATTTTTCATAACTCTCCATCAATTCTATTTTTCAAAACTCTCCATCAATTCTATTTATATAACTCTCCATCAATTCTATTTTTCATAACTCTCCATCAATTCCATTTATATAACTCTCCATCAATTCTATTTTTCATAACTCTCCATCAATTCTAATTTTTCAAAACTCTCCATCAATTCTATTTTTCATAACTCTCCATCAATTCTATTTTTCCAAACTCCCCATCAATTCTATTTTCATAACTCTCCATCAATTCTATTTTTCCAAACTCTCCATCAATTCTATTTTTCATAACTCTCCATCAATTCTATTTTTCCAAACTCCCATCAATTCTATTTTTATAACTCTCCATCATCCTATTTTCAAAACTCTCCATCAATTCTATTTTTCAAAACTCTCCATCAATTCTATTTTCAAAACTCTCCATAAATTCTAATTTTTCATAACTCTCCATCAATTCTATTTATATAACTCTCCATCAATTCTATTTTTCATAACTCTCCATCAATTCTAATTTTTCAAAACTCTCCATCAATTCTATTTATATAACTCTCCATCAATTCTATTTTTCATAAACTCTCCATCAATTCCATTTATATAACTCTCCATCAATTCTATTTTTCATAACTCTCCATCAATTCTATTTTTCAAAACTCTCCATCAATTCTATTTTTCATACTCTCCATCAATTCTATTTTTCATAACTCTCCATCAATTCTATTTTTCATAACTCTCCATCAATTCTATTTTTCCAACTCCCCATCAATTCTATTTTCATAACTCTCCATCAATTCTATTTTTCATAACTCTCCATCAATTCTATTTTTCATAACTCTCCATCAATTCTAATTTTTCAAAACTCTCCATCAATTCTATTTATATAACTCTCCATCAATTCTATTTTTCATAACTCTCCATCAATTCCATTTATATAACTCTCCATCAATTCTATTTTTCATAACTCTCCATCAATTCTAATTTTTCAAAACTCTCCATCAATTCTATTTTTCATAACTCTCCATCAATTCTATTTTTCCAAACTCCCCATCAATTCTATTTTCATAACTCTCCATCAATTCTATTTTTCCAAACTCTCCATCAATTCTATTTTTCATAACTCTCCATCAATTCTATTTTTCCAAACTCCCCATCAATTCTATTTTATAACTCTCCATCATCCTATTTTTCAAAACTCTCCATCAATTCTATTTTTCAAAACTCTCCATCAATTCTATTTTCAAAACTCTCCATAAATTCTAATTTTTCATAACTCTCCATCAATTCTATTTATATAACTCTCCATCAATTCTATTTTTCATAACTCTCCATCAATTCTAATTTTTCAAAACTCTCCATCAATTCTATTTATATAACTCTCCATCAATTCTATTTTTCATAACTCTCCATCAATTCCATTTATATAACTCTCCATCAATTCCTATTTTTCATAACTCTCCATCAATTCTAATTTTTCAAAACTCTCCATCAATTCGATTTTACCATCACTCGACACACACACTCACGAGACTTCTCACCACCAACACACCCCACACCCACCAACACACCCCACCCCCACCCACAACACGACCCACCCCACCCACCCACACCCACCCACACACCCACCCCAACCCACCAACACACCCACACCCCTACAGCACTACACACCCGCAATCCTACACACAAAACCCAACCCCACCTCCCACACAACACACCCACACAACAAACCACACACTCCATCACACACATACCCACACAACACTACCACCACCCCACACTCCACCCACTACACACCCACCCCCACTCGCCACACACCACAACACACACCACCAACACACCCACCCCAGCTCCACCAACTACCACCACAAACACGCGCCCACACCCACTCAAAACACACACAATCACACCCACACACACACAATAGCCACTCCCACTACCAATCATTCACACTACACCATGCCCCACACCAACATTCTCTAACATAACACACCAAACATACTACTACATCGCCCCACTCCAAACCATCAGCTTACATCCCCAACACCCATCACTCTCTAACATCCCCAACTCAATCAATCACTTAAACACACTCCATCATTCTCTAACACCCCACTCCAATCATTCTCTAACATCCCCCACTCCAATCATTCTCTAAAATCCCCCACTCCAATCATTCTCTAAAATCCCCCACTCCAATCATTCTCTAACACCCCCACTCCAATCATTTTCTAAATCCCCCACTCCAATCATTCTCTAACATCCCCCACTCCAATCATTCTCTAAATTCCCCCACTCCAATCATTCTCTAACATCCCCACTCCAATCATTTTCTAAATTCCCCCAACTCCAATCATTCTCTAACATCCCCCACTCCAATCATTCTCTAAAATCCCCCAACTCCAATCATTCTCTAACATCCCCCACTCCAATCATTCTCTAACACACCCATTCCAATCATTCTCTAACATCCCCCACTCCAATCATTCTCTAACACACCCACTCCAATCATTCTCTAAAATCCCCCAACTCCAATCATTCTCTAACATCCCCCACTCCAATCATTCTCTAACACACCCACTCCAATCATTCTCTAACA
>CALYLW010003186.1:0-14259 GCA_944989445.1 Ampullaceana balthica | reverse complement strand
CCCCCCTCCCTCCCCGTCGTCACGATTCGTCACAAAAGTAAAAGTGTGACCCCCTCCCCCCTAGGTGCGTGACATCATTTATGGATGGCCCCTAATGAATGATAATGTAAACATAAACACATTTTTAATTTTGTACTGCAACAACATTTTATTATTTATTTTTTAAGTTAAGTTCAGGAGGACAGTAACTTCAGTTACACCGCCGCATAGCATAGTTACCAATGCCAATACTGTACCGTAAAGTCATTTTCTATGGTACAGCAAAACAACAACATATGAATTAATATATTAGTATTAGTTAAGAGCCTAACCTGCAAGTATGCGGGGTCGCGAATGGGGAACCACAAATAGGCGAGGGTATACTACATGTTGTATATAAATATATGAAAATAATAAGTTAAGACAAAGAAATTTGTTTTGCATAAAAATAACGCTTCCAAACATATTTAAAATTGGATGTTGCTAGCGTTACGACATGTCGTAACGCTAGCCAGGAAACTAGTGCTACGACATGTCGTAGCAGCAGACGATTCGGCGGGATGTTGCTAGCGTTACGACATGAACTGTCGTAGCAGCAGACAATTCGGCGGGATGTTGCTAGTGTTACGACATGTCGTAGCGCTAGCCAGGAAACTGCTGCTACGACACGTCGTAGCTGCAGACGATTCGGCGGGATGTTGCTAGTGTTACGACATGTCGTAGCGCTAGCCAGAAAACTGCTGCTACGACTGTCGTAGCAGCAGACAATTCGACGGGATGTTGCTAGCGTTACGACGTGTTTTTTTTTAATTATAAAAAAAATTAAATCAACAAAAAACTCGCCGAGAGCGAGATTAGAACCCAAGTATCGTTTTAACAATCAAAGTTGTTGTTCGTCCGTCGTAGTCGACGATGACCACTCTCATCATATTTGTATTTGACCTGTGCTAGGCCGCCACGTGTGTCCTCTGGTGGCTTATTAACCCTATTCAAGCACGCAATTTGCGTCGGCATGTTGGAGAAGAGATGGATGGGAACCCTTCAGGATGGTGTTTGGTACGGTCCTTCCTGGCTTGATGTTTTGTCTTGGCAGCCTGTTGTCTATTACCCTCACAGACAACTGCGCCATTCCGTATCATAGAGCGCCAGTGGGCTCGGTTACTGGCTGCTGCTTCCCAGGAGTCATGTCTAATGTCAAAGGCCTTTAGAGCAGTTTTAAGTGCATCCTTGTATCACTTACGTGGACCACTGCATGCTCTATAGCTGGATAAATAGGCTTATTAATAATATATAGCCTATAGTTACTACAGTATAGGCCGAGTATCTTATCTGTTTACAGACGCTCCCTGCAGTAAACTGACCATAGCCTCTAGCGAGGCGATGGTCGGGCATGCGCACTACATGGCCCACCCAGCGTAGTTGGCTCTGCAGGATGTTAGTGTGGATGCTGGATAAATAGGCTTATTAATAATATATAGCCTATAGTTACTACAGTATAGGCTGAGTATCTTATCTGTTTACAGACGCTCCTTCTAAACAGAAGATTATTGCGTCCTACGCTTATCTATTTATAGGCTATACTATACATGAACATCATTATTCATTGTCATTACGATTATCAAAATAATTTCCCAGAAGAATGGGGGCATTTAAAGTTGAAACATTACTAATAGTTTTAACAATACATTGTTTTTACCTCTTTGTGTTAACCTTTTGAGTTAGAGAAATATATTCCATTACTGAAAAAACTGGTAGGGGCCATCCATATATTACGTACGCAAGGAGGGGGGAGGTCTTCAATTAACGGCATTTTGCGTATGGATTGAAGTTTTCTCTTACTCTTTCGCCGTTATACCCGTTATAAACACACAACGGGACGGCGATTTCACTGTTTGTATTGTTCTTTTTATTAAATCCTTTATATTAACTCGTGGTGTCTGCGGCCGACCGACCTTGTCGCCAAAATTTTTGATCGATTTTTAACCCACTTGCTCGCAAGATAGCGAGCTGAAATTTTGCAGGCAGTTTCGTACCGATGATAAAAACAATGTATCAAAATTTCAGATCGATCGCATGTACCGTAATTAAATTATTGATTTTTTAGATTATTTTATTTATTCCTATGTATCATGCTATTTTTTGAGATAGAGCGTCGCGGTGCGTATTATATTGAACAACCTTTCTGTCGCGCAATAAGGTGCGTATTTTACTGACAACACTTTTTATAAACCTATTCCTGATCGGTGCGCATTATATTAAACATGTTTTACGACACAACTGCAATTTTGTATTCCTGGATGGTCTGGCGCTGCGTATTATAATGAACATTCTTTTAGTTACTTCTCGTACATAAAGGATTTATAGTCAAAAACTTGGTTTTTTACGGGTTTTTCTTATTATCAGTTTTGTTATGTAATGTTCAAGACAATAAAATTAGAATGCTCTATTGTATTTCTTCAATAATTTCAACATGAAAAACACGATATTACAAAAAACTATAAAAGGTCCGTCCATGAATGATGTCACGCGATTTTGTCCGATGAATACCCTCCTCGTCGCACTTCGTTACAAAAACTTAGACCACCCTACTCCACAATTACGTCTCAAAGGGGCCATCCATAAATGACACCACGCACCTAGGGGGGAGGGGGTCTACATATTTGTGACGATGTGTGACGTGGGGGGGGGGTGTGACTTCACATCAAAACTCGCAACTTGGCATAAAAGTTCCACTTAAATATTTGATTTGTTACATGGCGTTTTACATGACTTCACGAGTGTTACGATATTAGAATGCAGGCCTATACTAAATAAATACTTAAATGACAAAAAAGTGATTTTAAACATGCTCTTTTTCCAATAAAATACAGATTTTATGGGGGGGGGGCGAAAATCTTTGTGACGTCATCTTGGAGGGGGTGGTCTCAGGGCCGTCTTAACGCATAGGCCCGTTGGGTATTAGCCCAGGGGCCCACGAGCATAGGGGCCCCATGGGAATATGTTTATGTATATATATTATGTATATTTATTTTTTATTCCTGCGGGGGAGGGGCCCAGCACTATTTCTTTGCCCGGGAGCCCAAACTGGTGTAAAGACGGCTCTGGGTGGTCCAAGTTTTTGTGACGACGCTTTAATAGGGGGGGGGGTAATGAAAAATCTGCCAAAATCGCGTGTCGTCATTTATGGACAGTCCCTTCTCGGGGCCGTCCGTAAATGACGTTACGCACCTGGAGGGGGGTGGGGCAGGGGGTCGACCATTTGTGACGAAGGGGAGGGGGAGTATAAGAAATTTCACGTCACATCAAAAAGCGTAACTTAAAATAAAAGTTGTACTTAAAAATTTGTCTGTTTACAATTTATTTAATGACGTTTTACATGGGCTTCGCGCGTGTTACGATATTAAAGTGCAGCCTTACACTAAATACATACTTAAACTTAAATGACAAAAGTGATTTGAAACATGTCGTAACGCTAGCCAGGAAACTAGTGCTACGACATGTCGTAGCAGCAGACGATTCGGCGGGATGTTGCTAGTGTTACGACATGTCGTAACACTAGCCAGGAAAGGTTTGCTTGGCTAGTGTTACGACTAGCACTTGCTACGACTAGCATTAGTACTATTAGTTATTACTATTATTAGCAGTAGCAGTAAACACATCGGAAAAACTAAGTCGCTGTAATATTTTAACAATCTCTTCATAATATTTTAATTTTATACGCATAAAATAAAATATAACATATATTCTATTATATATAAATATATAATTAATAATAATGTAAATATCGTATTATTATAATACGATAATTAATTGATCTGGCAGCTGGGCTTATTTATGTGTTATATTTATATGTGTATTAATTCTAAAATCTAAATTTATTTAAATAGATTTAATCAACATATGCGCTTTTCAGAATAAGAAGAACAAAAATTACAATTACCAGCACACTCATTTAAAAGATAAGTATTTTTATTTAAAAAAACACGCCAGGAGCGGGAATAGAACCCTAGCTTTGCTTTTATTGTCAAAGGTCGTCCATCACTATCACTTCATCCTGCGGAGCTCATATCTTTAGTTTGTTTCTAAAAAATTATATCTGTTTGTCATTAAATGGACACCAATCAAGTTTTTATTTAATCTTTAAAATTCATTATCCGGCTTACCTAGTAATCATGAAATTTTATTATGTTAACTATTTTGTATTTTTAAAGTATTAGTATTAGCATAATTAAAATTCAGCATATTTTTACGACTAGTCGTAGCAGCAGACAACTCGACGGGATGTTGCTTGTGTTACGACATGTCGTAGCACTAGCAACACCCCGTCGAGTTGTCTGCCGTTACTTTGTCGTAGCAGCAGACACTTCGTTTAAAATTTAGTTTTGGATGTTGCTAGCATGTCGTAACGCTAGCCAGGAAACTAGTGCCAGTGCTACGACATGTCGTAGCAGAAGTTTCCTGGCTAGTGCTACGACTAGTCTTAGCAGTAGAGTAGCCACTTCAAAAAAACTAAGTCTACTCTAAGTCGCTATAATATATTAACAAACTCTTCTTAATATTTTAGACGCATATGTTATACTCTATTTATAGATCTGAGCTATTTATGTGTGTATTACTACTATTAATTCAAAAATGTAAATTTATTTAGTATAAAAATAACAATCACATTCACTGTGGTTTATTTAAAAGGATTTTGCTAGTGTTACGACATGTAGCACTAGCAACATCCCGTCGAGTTGTCTGCCGTTACTTTGTCGTAGCAGCAGACACTTCGTTAAGTTTTTTTAGTCTTCCTGCTCTCAACTACTTAAAGAATGTTTAAGCTTATGTCATATGAGTGTTAACTAAAGCCCATGGAAATTGATAATTAAAGATATCTGGACTTTGATAACAGATGTTAATTATTATTTTGTTCTTCACAGAAAATGTTAGCATGTGTGCTTTCTCTAGGAACAGCCTTCTTGATAATTGGAGGCATTACTGGACTGATATTTCTAATACTTCTGGCACTTTCAGATGCAAATTTATTTCTGATTTTTAAAACATATTTAGGAAAGAAAACAGGTGGCTTCTTTTCTCAACTTTGTACAGAAGTTTTATTTACACATATTATTTTTTCTTATAAACATAGAGGGGACGCGGTGGTCGAGTGGCAGCGCACTGGACTGTCGTACCGATGGTCACAGGTTCGAATCCGTGTGAAGGCAAGGGTTTGTTCCCGGGGCCTAGGGCGTCCCTGAGTCACCCCGCTCCGAATGGGTACCTAACACTACATGTAGTTAGGCGGCTGGGTAATGCGTGGAACCCACAAAGCCGTGGCCTGTGAACGCTGCATCACTTGCCAACAGATCATCTGTCATGGTCTGTGGACGCAACTATCTTCTGCAAAGAAGGAGCGTTTGTATAGATAAGATAAGATAAATAATTGTTGAATAAGATATAAATAATAATAAGAACATTTCATTAAAAATGTATACTAGTGGAATGTGGATAACTATAATTATGACATTGTAGTAGTAACTGTGTGCTTAATATTTAAGAGGGTCAACTATATTAAATTTCATTTTCTAAGGTACAGGTGTGATCTTTTGTTTTTAACTTGCCATAAGTATAATTTTATTTTACGATATTAATATAATTTTAGGCTATTTTGAGATAATCTCATAGAATTTGAAAGTGCTAAGTCAAATTTTCATAAACAACACTCAAAAATTAAATTTAAATTACTCAATTCAATGTCTTGGTCTAATATGAAGAAGAAGGTATAAAATGTTTACAATAATTAGATTATTTATTATGTAAGATTTGTGATCTTTTGATTATTATAAGTAAACATTAAAATATTGACATAAAATACATTTTTTACATCCTGAATATTATAAATATGATAATTAATAATTAAATGTTTGAGCTTTTACGTTCCCTAAAATTGCTTTATTTATGTCTTTGATTTATTTCAATAAATGGGTTCTCAAATCTGTAATTAGCTAAATTGCTGAATAGCATCAGGCACTGTCTGGAATAATTTGGCTTGAGAGAAATCACTCTTTTGAATTATTTTATTTTTGCTGTGCAATTCTGTTATCGTACCAGATGATTGTATAATTTATAGAACAATTAAATCAGAACAAGATAGCAAAATTTTACAAAAAGACTTAGATGAATTGATAAAATGGGAAACTAACTGGAGTATGTCTTTCCACCCAGAAAAGTGTCAACTGTTAAGAGTAACAAAGAAAAAGAAACAAATAAATTCAAAATATTACATTCATGGAAAAGAACTGACCCAAACTAAAGATGCAAAATACTTAGGAGTCTTAATAAATGAGAAACTATCATGGAATCCCCATGTCAATGAAGTTATTAAAAATCAAACAAAACCTTAGACTTTATAAAAAGAAACTTTAACAAATGTAATAGAGATATAAAACTAAAATACTACCTCACTTTGGTGAGACCTGTACTAGAATATGCATCTTCTGTATGGGACCCATCCACCAAAGAAAACATTGATAAACTAGAACAAATTCAAAAAAGAGCTGCCAGATTCATTACTGGAGAATATTCGAAACTGACAAGAATAACACCATTAGTTAAATCATTAAACCTTGAAACACTAGAGGATAGAAGAACCAAAAGCAAAGTAGTAATCATACATAAAGCAATTAATTATAATTTAGAAATACAACACAAAGATAACTTAATACAACCCTCAGATAGACATAAGGATAAAAACACCTTTCTTATTCCGTATGCAAGAACAAACACATACAAGTTTTCCTTCTTCCCGTCCGGAATTCGGGCGTGGAATGGGTTGCCTGAAGAATCCAGGAAAACCAACACTTTATCAGCATTTAAATCTCTAATAAAAATGCAGGACTAAACACAAACCATAGATAAGCGTAGGACGCAATAATCTTCTGTATAGAAGGAGCGTCTGTAAACAGATAAGATAAGATAGTTGTTATTGAATTAAATTATCGCCATAAAATTTCAAAAAGACCAATATCCACTGGTAGGGGAATCAGCCATTTAGCTCATTAAGCTGTAAAGAAATGAGATGTTCACAAATTTTTAAAAAAATTTATTATAATTTTTACCATGAGAGAGGGATTACAAAATTGTTTCAGTTCTTTGCGTATGTTTAACTCTTTGCATATTCCATATATTTAAAAATTGCTTTCAGGAAGTTTAGCTGGTAAAGTTGTTTGGATTGCAGGAGCATCAAGTGGCATAGGGGAAAGCATCGCTTATTATTTGTCAGAAGCTGGGTGTAAGCTGGTTCTGTCTGCAAGAAGACAAGATGAGCTGGAAAGGGTTAAAAAGGCATGTCTGCAGTCAGGTTGGTTTTAAATAAATGGTTTAAAAATATTAAATACTGTAAAAGCTTATTATATTTTCATTTATAATTACATGTAGATCCTCATGAAAATAGAAGATTCTGAAATTCTCCAATGTTGCTCTGTGTTTGAAATATGTGTGTTTGTTAAGAAATGAGTCGGAGGATAAGTTGTTTTTATCCTATGATAAAATTGTGTCTAAAATACCTATGCAATCAATTCTTCATTAACTTAAGGAAAATGTAAAACATCTGAAGAAGACATCCTAGTTTTACCATTAGATATGGTGAACTTTGAGAATCACAAAACTGCTGTACAGCAAGTTCTTGAATACTTTAATCAGGTATGAAGAGCATAACATTAACAAAACATTTCATTATAATTAGAGCTGTTAACGATTAATTTAAATTTAATTGTTAACTTTTGAAAAATTATCGATTAATTAATCGATAATTTCGATTAAAGCCAAAAATAGAAATTTATGACGTCATTAAACTGAACATTTCTCATGGACATTGAAAATTAAGAATATTTTGAACTAAATTTTATGACAATGTGTTGATACTTGATGGGAAGTTTGTGCTGAAGGTGGTACGTCAGCGATGTATTTGATCCTTTAGAAGAGAATTGTTTATGGCAGTGAACACAGTAAACTTTTTCACCATCTTCGACTTTGCCATCCGCAGTTAGCTTGAAAACAAAGTTTTTGCTCAACTTTCTAGTTATACGTTTAAATTTAACTGCGCTAATGCTGTCAGCCATTTTTTAGTTGACGTCTGCCGGTCCACATAAAGTAATAAAATAAATTATAATATTACGCGGGAGAAGTTTGTACGTAAAAAAATATATAAATTATTATTAATTACATGTATTAATAATTAATTATTTATTAATAAAAAAAATTTTTAAAATTATAAATATTTTCTTTAATTTTAATCAAATTTTTATCTATTAAAGTAATTTTAATTGCTAAATACGATTAATCGAGAAATTAATAGTTAATTTCAGCAGCCCTAATTATAATGCATTAAACTGATTTTGATATTATTGTATGATAACTTATCACTTTTTACTTAACTCTTTATTTCTCCTTTGCGAGTCTCCTTTGCGACATAATCATGTTTTGTTTATAGAAATTTTTAACTTTGGATAGACCGAATTATTTTCATGGTGCATTTTTTTGTAAAACGTATATAATCACAGACTAATTTTTATCCATGAACATCGTTTTAAATATTGGGTTATTGTTTTAAATATTGGGTTATTGTTTTAAATATTGGGTTATTGTTTTAAATATTGGGTTATTGTTTTAAATATTGGGTTATTGTTTTAAATATTGGGTTATTGTTTTAAATATTGGGTTATTGTTTTAAATATTGGGTTATTGTTTTAAATAATGGGTTATTGTTGTTTTCTTAAAACTTTCTGATATAAATCATTCCTCCCCCCCACCTTAGTAATCCCAGTGCCAAATTAAATATACCTAAGAGCAGTATTGCCCATTTTGAGAAATACGTACTGAATAAGAGTAAAAATTTCTTTATTTAGGTTGAAACAAATTCTCATATTTTAAAAAAAATGTTTTGTCAAAATTCACTCATTTCTTAAATGTCAGGATAGTTGACACTCTTTAAATGATACTTACTCAGTTTTTGTACATTTCTTATGTAGCCACCTAATATGTTTTCTGCCCACAACCAAAATAATTCTGCAGATTGATATTTTAATAAACAATGCTGGGAAAGCCCAGAGAGCTGCTTGGTTAGATGTCCAGCTGCCTGTGGACCGTGAACTGTTTGAAGTTAACGTCTTGGGACCAGTTTCACTAACACAAGCTGTACTCCCACATATGATTCAACGTAAACAGGGACACATAGCACTTATGAGCAGTGTTGCTGGAATAGTTGGTACGTTAAAACTTACGGATTACCATAAAAATACAGTTTGAACACTTCCTTTGGTCCCGGAAAGATGATAGGCAGGGGAGGGTACTCAAGCATCATTTCAGTTGTGTTTTCAGATATCCACAGGCAACAACAAACCAAGACTTGCCCAGCTTGTTAAGATTTTGTTTAGTCTACATATGAATGGGAATTCTTCAATATCTGTCAATAAAGTTGAATGATAAAAATATTTGAAAAATGATATGGTATGGCATCCCAGTCAGAAGCTGGGCACACTGGCCTTTACATAAAAAATAGAAATACATGTATACATAGAGATATAGATATATATATATGAATATGTCCAAAATATAAAGTCACATGGATGGTACACATAAGCTATGTTTGTTAGTCAAAGAAATGTGGTATTAGATTTTTTTCTACATAAGGATTATCAGTCACTGTATAGAATAATAATGATTAGTAATCAGTATCTTTCTTTATAAATGCTACTGTCCTACATGTAAGTAATGTGAAAATCTGTTTTACAGCTGGTTTATTCACCAAAGTGTACTAAATGTTGTACAATTATTTGCTAAAGCAAAGGATATTGTACTTGTTTCAAATGAACAAAATCATCTATTTATTGTCATCGTTCTTGGAGGCATACAATAACAGCAGATTGCTGAGTCATGTAATATCTTCACAATTATCTATTTTTAAATGATGTCATTAATTTCAAAACTCAACTTTTGACATAACATTGAACTTTGGATAAGGTTGTTTTCTTTGAATCTAAACAATAATTGTAAAAAAAAATAATATGTTAAAATTACTTAATAGTATCAGCTGCAGCTACGCAAATTGATTTTAAAACAATTACTAAAAATCTTTGTGTGACATGAAAATCTTCTCATTCCTTGATTCTAATGAAACCTTTGACTGGAATTCAGTTTCAGACAATCTTTATCTGATTTAGCATCACACTCTCAAACAAAGTTATTATAGGTGAGCTGATAAATCTAGTTAGAGTCGTTAATGGAACCATATTTTCATCTTCGTCCGGTTCACTTAGCTTTTGCTATTCATTCAAATCAATCTAAATTTTACATGTCCAGTGAGGTTGACCTTGCTTTTGTCCTGAATAGTTATCTAGAAAATGTGTTTTAATCATCGTTTAAGCAATGTTAAAGCGTGTTACTTTTCATCCAACCATAATTTTTTTATTTTTTGACACGGTAAAAGGTCTTACTTTTCGTGTGTGCATCAACAAAGATTAAGAAAATTATCATGTTAAACAATAATCAATAGAGCTAAAAATCTGCTGAAATATGTATGAAAATAAAGAAGTTGTGAAAAGAGCTTTAAAAATGAGTTAATTAGGGATTAAATAATTTGTTTACTTTGCAGTTATAGTTACTAGGTCATCATATTTCATGCAATTTGTTGATAAAAAGAATTAACATCAAACTTTTACAGGGGTACCAAACTCAAGATCATACACTGGCAGTAAACATGCATTACATGTGAGTTTAAATTTCTCAATTAAATTAGCCCTTGTTACTATATATTGGGGATTGTGCATGGGGAAAAACAAGGAGGCTGATTTTCATTTCAATACTTTTTCCTTTTGTATCTTCAGGGATATTTTGACAGCCTCCGCATTGAGCTTGGTGAACATAACATTGATGTAACATTAATTTGCCCTGGACCAGTGCGCACAAATTTCTTTATACAAGGTGCCACAGGTAAACAAGGAGAGGTATGTAATAGAGTAAAGGATCATTGGTTGGAACTGATATCAATCCATAGGTAACACTTCTGGGGAATAAACAACTAACTATTCTCTGGAACATTTTCTTATAAACAAACATGCTTGTTTATTATCATTCTTATTTAAAACAATGACATTCAGATAAAGAAACACAACCAAGACTCAAAAGACTGAAATTTCTGATGATCATAGGGTGAAAAAAAAGAAACATTTTATTATTTTTCTTTATTATTAAACTATTGTATCACACAAATAAATATTTTCATTATCTGAATGTTCTTGAATATAATCTCATGTAGGTTTTGGGTAGAGGAACAGATAAAGATGAGAAACGTATGTCTGTCGAGCGATGTGCCTATTTGTCATGTGTGGCTGTTGCCAACCGGATGTACGAGGTCTGGTTAGTCCAGCAACCCATCCTATTCTTGGTTTATATTATGAAATACCTACCTGACTTGGGCACATGGTAAGTTATATTACTATTGATTTTTTTTTCCTGGCTTTCAAATGGCATTCATTTGTGGAGGCCAAATGGCACTCATTTGATCAGGCCAAATGGCACTCATTTGTGGTGGCCAAATGGCACTCATTTGTGGAGGCCAAATGGCACTCATTTGTGGAGGCCAAATGGCACTCATTTGTGGAGGCCAAATGGCACTCATTTGTGGAGGCCAAATGGCACTCATTTGTGGAGGCCAAATGGCACTCATTTGTGGAGGCCAAATGGCACTCATTTGTGGAGGCCAAATGGCACTCATTTGTGGAGGCCAAATGGCACTCATTTGTGGAGGCCAAATGGCACTCATTTGTGGAGGCCAAATGGCACTCATTTGTGGAGGCCAAATGGCACTCATTTGTGGAGGCCAAATGGCACTCATTTGTGGAGGCCAAATGGCACTCATTTGTGGAGGCCAAATGGCACTCATTTGTGGAGGCCAGATGGCACTCATTTGGTGAGGCCAAATGGCACTCATTTGTGGAGGCCAGATGGCACTCATTTGGTGAGGCCAAATGGCCTATCTTTGAGCTGAAAAAGATGTATAGAAATAAGAGTTTGAAACAGGGGTCAATAAACTACATGTGGCGATCTTTTTGAGTGGCACTGAGACAAAAACCAAATCGTGTCAATTAAGGGAAGGGACCTGTTCATGAAATTATTTGTATTGAGCCCTAATTTCATAAGAGATATTTGTATAAAATATTATTAAAAATTGGCTTAAAATAGATTTTGGATTTAATTTTTAAAAATTTTCTTGTCTGAGCACTAAGGCAGAGAATTGTGCTTAACAAAATATATTATCACAACCTGAGTGTTTGTGTCACATGATCCATTGATCTTCATTACTGCTCAACATTTTAGATATTTTTAATCACAATATGAAGAGGAAAACACTAACATAATAAGCAGTCGCTATTCTTTTTTTTTAAATTATTTTTCTTTTGCCAAGATATAACAAGAAATAATATTAAATTTGAAACGCTGCCAACTGTATGAATCAATTATATTTTTGAATGCTTATAAAAGCCCCAAGGACTACTCTTTTAATACATTATAAATAGTCAAGGGCTGTTACAAAATGGATCAAATACACATGAGTCCCCTTGAATAGCAAGATAATTACATTTTCTTAAGATATATGCATTCTAACTCACTGCCTTGTGACTTTTTTATAGTTTCACAAAACACACACAAAAAAACTAGCATAAAATGCAAAAAGGTTGCTGTCATTTTATATTTCACTTATAAAGTAAACAGTAAATAATTTCCATTGCATACATCATTTCAGGTTATTTGTCAAGATGGGTCTAAAGAGAGTTTCAAAGATGAGAGAAGGAAAGTGATGTGGAAGGATTCTTGCAGTGTCATCTAAACAGTTTGATGTGCTATCATTGGTCTTGACTCAGATGTGTACACATTTTAAAACAATTGTTAACATTTGTTTCATACCAGTTCACTCAACTATCAGCCCATTTTGAAAGAAAAATTCAGCTCACATTGTGCTTACATGCAAACCGATGGCATTTAAATCTTTATTATTTATAATGGCAGTGGTCTTGAAATTTTATGACTATAGCTTTTTGATATCTGAAATGAATAAGGGTTGAAAACTAAACAGTTTTAATAAGTTAATTCTTTCTCCTACAAAATAGCTGTTTATAATATTTAGTTTGGCTGAACTTCCCACTGTATTCATTTTCAATGTTGCCAGCCCAAGTCTAAAAAACTGATTTGTAAATAATCTAATGAGGAAAGTCTTAGTGTCAGTTTCTTATACAGGAGGCCCATGAGATTTAGCAAAGTGATTAATTTACAACATTATGACAACCATAAACTATTTTATAAATGCTAAAATGCAAAAAGACTCATAAGATTTTGGGCTCAATATTAATATTAAACTTAATGAGTTGATTGCTATCAAAAGAGACTTAGTTATTCTATATTATAAATTATGATCAAATAGCTTGTTGAAACTCTGCTTGCTTATTTTATATTTGTGGGCCCAAGTATTCAATGTGTATTTGAGTGGAACTCTGGCTTTGGCTTTTTGTTCAATGAAACCATATTTCACAACATAGAAACAATGTCCTTGAGGTAATTTAGAGAAGACAAAATAATGCATCAATCTGACTTGAGTGTACAATCAATAATTGGTACAGTTCTGACTTGTTTTCCTTCCAAAGACAAACTTTGTTTCGGAAACATAAACATCTTTTCAAATTATTTGAAAGCGTGTTCATTTCAAGTTTTCTAGCTACATTGACATTGAGTTTTAACTTTGAGACAAGTTTTCAATTCTGACATTTATCATGAGCAGCCGACAATTACACAGAACTACATTATTAGCAAAAACTTATCTTGATGTAATGGATTACTTCAATAAAATATAATTGTAGAGCAGGTCGTCTTGAGCTTTAGCTTTGCATTTGAAAGATTCTTCTTATCAACACACATTTTTTGGTCTCTCTCATTTAAGTCTTTAATATTTTATTTTTCTTCCTCAACTGTTACACTTGTCGCCATTTCACAAGGAGTCGTTTCATTTATCAAAGCTTGACCTGCATAGAAGCAAATCACTTTTCCTTTATTTTTTTGTGCTGATGCTGCAAATTTAGCTAATAAGGCATCTACTTTTGCTGTAATATTATTTTCTTTCAAGTCCTTCCCTAATTAATATTCAGACACTTACTCCATCTTAACCACGGCAACATGTCCTTGCTACTTATTTGCAGGTTACCAAATAAGTCATTTTCAATAAGCAGAATAAACAGATGGCAATAGGCC
>CALYLW010003185.1:0-14288 GCA_944989445.1 Ampullaceana balthica | reverse complement strand
TATAATAATAATGTTAATAATACATATATTTTTAGAATCGAAGTGATTATTCGGAGATATCTCCGTATAACGCTGGGCGTTATAGACAGATATTTCCCATGATTCTTAGCGTCATACGCAAATTTTTTTGGCTGGTCATGTGACTTCTTGCCAATTTGATATAAGATTTTTTAAAATTCATACGATTCATGAGCTTCTGTGGTCTCACGGTTAGGACATTAGATTCTTGAACTCTTAAGTGGAGGTTCGAGTTTCGTTTGAGTCTTTTTTTTTAAGGTTGTAGTTTCAGTTTTAGGGTCTGGGTTAGGTTTAGTTGTCTATTTTTTAAATTAAAATAGAAAAAGATTTTCGTTTGAGTCTTTTTTTTTAAGGTTGTAGTTTTAGGGTCTGGGTTAGGTTTAGTTGTCTAATTTTTAAAATTAAAATAGAAAAAACAACAAATATAGCAACCAAAAATACGATTTATCGAGCGCACCGTTCTCTTTGCTTTTACAAAATTAATTTTAAAATCATAAATCTTTTTGAAATAAATTTTAAGCTATGATAGGTACATATATAATATAAATTAGAACGGAAATTTTGTTTGTTTTTTAAAAAAGAAATCTCCGTATAACGCCGGGAGTTATTGGGAGCAATCTCCGTATAACGCCTGGCGTTATTCGGAGATATCTCCGTATAACGCCTCCCTTTAGAATTATGCATTTAATAAATTAAAAACTTAAGTTCTCACGAGGAAAATATAATTTCGCTGTGAAATAATATACGTGTAGAAACTGCAGGATTACCCACAGAGTATGTTATCATTTATTGACATTTATTATTATCAAATATTAAAAATCAATCAGTCATTTTTCAGTCACTGACAGTACTGACACTGAATTCACACTCACACTGTTGTCACAAGCGCCGAATTTTTAAATTTTCTTATTAACTTATTATTAAGCAACACGTCATTTACTTCTTATGGTACTTACACAATTTTAAATATACCTTTAAATAAAATGTAGAAAGAATCAGTTTGCTTATAAATTATAAGGCAATGTACTTAGTAGTATAAAATAGAATAATGAAAACATTATGTTTTCTTGGTTTGCAACTGTAACTGGCGCTTGTTTGGAGGTGGAGCTAGAAATCGAGAAAAGTACAACAAGCCGAGATATACTTTTCAATGACAATTCAATGCAATTTTCACTATAGGATCATAGTGCAAAACGATTTAAATCCTAAATACCTAGAAGTGGAGATGCTTGAAAGATATATATTAAAAATAAGCGTTTCAATAATTTTTGTAGAATACGAAAGCAGGTATCCGATTATTTTACTTCAGTTTTATTTTTCCGCCTACAAAGCCCGTGCCGTGAAATTAGAAACAAATTTGGCCGTGAAGCTTTAGAACCCGTGATTCCCAAAGTGGGCGCTACCGCCCCCTTGCGGGCGCTGAAGCGATCCAGGGGGGCGGTGAAAGCCACAGTTCTATTTGGGGGGGTGGTGAATAACTGTAAGAGGGCGGTGAAAATATAAAAGAAAGAAGAGAAGATTTAGAAAGAAAATATCTATGCATTCCGCGCTTATCCTTAATTTTTCTTTGATAAACGTTTTGGACGTTGGTTTGGTTCCCGCATACTCACTCGCGTTGCATTTAGATATGTGCAATTCCACACTTCCCAGACTACAAGAACATTTTACAAAAATTAACGGTGATAATTAAAGATTTTTTTTTCGAACACTAAAATAAAAAATAAAATTATTAAAAAACCGACATTGGCAAAACTCCTTTCAACCGCAACCACACAAGATTGCGATGGCTTGCTTACTACTTACAATATTTCGTTAATGATTGCCAAATCGGAGAAAAAAAAACTCATACTATTGGTGAAGAGCAAATTATACCGGCTATACGTGAAGTAAAACGTACTGCGCTACATAAGCCAGCATCTGATTTTATCCAGAAAAATTCGTTTATAGTAATAATACAGTGCAAATAAGAATTGATGAAATGGCTAAATGTGTTCAAGATTCATTGTGTGGCTGTATAGAAACATCTCTCTCTTCTATTGAACTTGATGAGTGAACTTTGCCTGGAAATAAAGCTTTATTCTTAGCATACGTGCGGTTCACAAAGGAAGAATACATTTGCCAAGAATTATTATTTGCTAAATATTTGCAAACTGATTCCAAAGAAGAATAAATATTTCATGCATTGGATACGAAAAAGGAATGCCTCTAAGTAATATTTAAATAACCACAGATGTTGCTCTAGCGATAGCAGGGCTATAGGGGTGTTCTTGCATATTTAAAAAATGAGGTGCTGAATGCATTAATAATATAATGTAATCCATCGTGAACATCTAGTTGACAAAATTTAAGTGCACACCCACATAATTCATTACAAAATGTAATTAAGGTTATCAACACAATCAGAAGCAAATTATTAAATGACAGATTATTTAAACAGATTTGTATTGAAAACGGTGACGAATTTAATCATTTGTTGCTTCATACAGAAGTTCGTTGGTTGTCAAAGGGAGCTTGTTTAGATTTGTTTTATAAGCTGTTTAACTTGATGCTGAAGAACTTGAAAGATAAAAATAATCCTTTACGATCCAATTTAATTCAATCAAAATGTGACATCCATTGCAAAGGCATCCAACTGAGCCTTGTACTTGTCAGTCATTTCAACAGGTTTTCTTTTGGAGCAAATGCAAATGGCAAACCTGTTTTCACATGCTTTCCTGGAGATTAGGAAGAGTTTCGCCTGAAATGATTTAACATGCACATATATTTCATGTACAAACAAGCTATTGCCCTGAAGTTTGAAATTCAACTTTCCCATAATGTAAATGGCAAACATGAAGTCTGACGTCCACTCTTCAATAACTATGGTAGTAACAAAATCACAAACAAAACCTTTCATCTCCAGGAACATAAGTATTTCTTCCATGGGATCACCAAATCACCTCAATATATTGCCCATGCTTAGCCAGCGGATACGTATGTGGTAAATAATTTAATAATATTCAAATCTTCCAGCAGTGCCTTGAACTGCCTGTGGGGCCGTCCATAAATGACGTCATTCACCTAAGGGGGGAGGGGAATCACACTTTTTTGACGATGCGTGACGAGGGGGAGGGAGGGGGTTGAAGAAATGTGACGTCACACCAAAAGGGTAAATTAAAATAAAACTTCCACTGAAATATTTGGTGACTTACAATTTATTTAATGATTTTTAAATATTTTTTTAAAAATCAGTGCTTCTCAAAGTACCGGTCGGTAGGCCATCAGACGCCGGACGGCGTAAGTTATCAAGACATGAAAATTAAATCTAATTATAATCCTTAAGCTTCAGAACTCATGAGAATGTATGAAATTGTTACCCTGCGTCGTTTGATGTTGACATCAAAGCATTTGTGATGTCAACGCCGCTCCGTTTGGCTCTCTCACGACAGTAATCGAACTTTTTTGTCCGTGACCCCAAAATATACACGTTTCTGTGTGCGTTACAAACTCGAGGTTCTCCTCACATGACTCGGGGATTTAGGGGAGCGTCGTTAGCACACCCCCCCCCTTAAAATGCAACTGGTGAGTTTTACAAGCATGACAAGTGTCTAAAAATGATCTGAATAGGATTATGTAAAGATATTTTAAGTTAAAACGACATAGAACATCAATTTTTAATTTTAAAAAAAAATAATTTTTTTTTGGGGGGGGGTGGAAATCTATTTGATACAATTATAAACGTTTTAAGTTTGCTATAATTGTTCGATTGGTTTTTGGTCAAACGCCAAGAGTTCCCTTTTTTACCCCAAATGAGATAATTGACCGCTGTTCACAGACCCCTCGGTTAAACCGCCCGATGTCGGTAGCCATGTATTTTTCATTAGTTTATAAATTCCACAAGAGAATGTAACAATTTAAACACGCCTCCTCGTCCATACAAAAAAAAATCTCGTGAGCTTCGGAGTAAAAAGTTATGATAATATTGGATATTTTATTAATGTCATAGTATTTTTCAGTCTTCAACTTGCAGTATTACTGTATTTTGCGACTCACAAGATGACAGCCTACTTTCCTGCACAAATGTGGGGTTCGTACAGTACTTGCTCCTCCAGCGCATACCAAATAATTTTTTGAAAACATGAGATTTGATATCAATGTGGTAATTTTAGATCAAATGCCTTTGATGTGCATATACATATTAGGAAAACTGTCATTTTAAGATCGAAATCAATTTGAGGAATCGTCTTGTATCTATATATTCTTGGTTTATCAACCATGAAGTGATCCTTGTAATATCAATAGTCACATAGTCAGTTCCTTACTGGGATACAGCGCTATATAAATTATCAATTTATTATATTATTATTCGCGAGCTTAATAGCGAAGGTTAATCACATCAAATGGTTTTTGAAATTACCGCTGCATTGTTCGTTAGCTGTCTTAAGACATTTAAATTATAAACATGTTGCAATTTTTTGTTTAAATAAAACAAATTTAATGTACGGAATGGATAATGAGTAAAAAATTGTCTTGTTAGTTTTACCGTTCCAATATAAAAAAATATATAATATAATATATATTAAAGCTTTTAAATTTAAAAATATAAATGATAATTAAATATTTTAAAAAATATTTTTAAAAATTAAATTTTATTATTATTATTATTATCTTATTATTATTTTTTTAAAACTTGAAATCTTACCTGGAGTGTTCTCAATTACTTTCAATTCAAAAAATGTATTGCGATAGAATACAATAATAATAAAAATATTTTAGGGCTGTTAACGATTAATTAAAATTTAATCGTTATATTTTGAAAAATTAACAATTAATTAATCTTTAATTTCGATTAAAGCCAAAAAATTAAAATGTATGATGTCATAAGTAACGCCTATTAAACGTTCTTGTTGAAAATCTAAATAACACTGGAATGTCTCCTTTATTACTTTATATGTCATCTTTTCACCAACTTCGCAAAAAGACAAGTATGTTGGCATTATTTGGTTCAAGTGATGAGCGGGTCTAATTGACAATATAACCAGCCGATCTGGACAATCCTTCACTTGGAACTGGAGTAACTGGTATGCACTAACCGGTCTTGTCAAGGAATTGCATTATCGGATATCGGTGTTCATTAACTTTCCACCATTGTAGAGGGTTAATGGATTCGGGAAGTTTCATCTCCATTTTGTAACGCTGTAATTCATCAGAAGAGCTGTGGTCATTTTCTGTCTCTGAGTCAGACTCCATTACTGCCATTAGCTTAATAGGCTTTTCATTTGGTTTGATAAGTAGGCGAAGTGTTAGAACCATGGTAGGCAAAAGTTTTCAACATTTTGAACATTCCCGTCAGTCAATAGTTTAAAACCAAAATGTTCATGTAATTTATCAGGCGCTATTTTAATTTAAAATTTTAATTTTATTTTATTTCATGACTTTCAATAATTTTTAAGTGATGGGTCGACTAATCGTTAAAAAATAATTTAATCGTTAATATTTTTAAACGATTAATCTAGAAATTAATCGTTAATTTCCGAAGCCCTAAAATATTTATATTGAATAGCTTAAATAAGAAAAACAAAACTTCATTAATTAATCATTATGGGTTCCCGGGCCAAAACGTTGCAACATTTTAAATTTAAAACCCCTACAGTATAGATTTTAGTCTGAATCATGCCTAATGTTTATCTATAATATTATTATGTCAGAACTCGATAATTTGTGGGAAAAAATGTGTCTGTTCCCATGTGAAATAATTAATACTGATTTTTAAATTGAGCTAGATTACCTGTCACGCATTGCAGTAATGGCAGAAGAAAAAGATATTCAAAGAAAACTTGAAGTAATTTTTATATTTTAAAATAAAATACTATACACCTTTACTTTTGCGAGAGTGTAGGCTTACTCAACAGCTTTCCAAAATTTCATTGCGATCGGGTGAATAAAATAACATTTTTTAGCTTACATAAGAAAAGAAAACACATTAATGTTCACCGGCCTAATTAGTGCAAGTATAATTTAAAATTAAAACCCTTATAAGGCTAATCATATTTTGAAGGAAATCAATTATTTATTAAAAAATTATTTATAGTATTTATTACGAAAGCTGTAATTATATTTAAAATCATGATATTAGTAATAGTATATTACTAATAAATACAAAGGCATATTATTTCGTAAGGACCAAAGAAAAAAAAAGAATTAAATGTAAGTTAAGACTAGACTGCTAATACTAATACTAGGACTTGAGTTTACGACTACCACGTTTTTTTAATAACTTACTTTCGGTCCTTTTTGTCTGTTTGTCTGTCCGTAAAATATTTTTTTAAATAGCTCATATAAAAGAAAAAAACGCCACTTTGGGCACCAGGTCAAAATATTTGTCATTGTCCTTCACGGTAGTAAACTCAACAACCTCCAAAATGTTTATGTCTATCGGATAATATAATGTTTAGTAACCAATAAAACGCCTTGCATTTATTTATTTATATACTGTATTGAAAATATTTATAGACGAACATTGATTACACTCCATTACTGTTAAAAAAGGGAAAACAGTGAAAAGTAGTCATTTACAACCATTTAGCGTTAAATAACAGTATAAATGTGTTAAAAAAACATTATATTTTTTACAGTATAAATTAAAACCGGATTTTATTGTAAATGAACTTAAATTACATTACGTTACTGTTTTAAAAAAAAACAGTAAAAAAAAATTCATTTACAGCAGTTTAGTGTAAAATAACGGTATAAACGTGTTAGAATACATTGCATTTTTTACAGTGTTGCTATGCCTTGGCAACTAGACAAATTTAAAAAAAAATATATTATATAAAACAAGCCGAAATCATACTTAATGTTATAGGGCTTTAAGCCATGTAGGGGCTCATTTTGCTATCACGTCAGTACAGGGAAAATCACGTCAAAACTGGAAAAGAATGCACCGGTACCTGGTGAAATGCATTTAAAAAATACCTGCTGGTCGTCTAATACGAACAAGTTTGAGAAGCGCTGGCTTACAATTTATTTAATGCTGTTTTACATAGCTTCACGCGTATTACGATCTTACAATGTAGACATACACTAAATAAATCATTAAATGATAAAAATATGATTTGAAACACACTCATTTTCAAATAGAAAATAAGGTGGGGTTGTTTTTTTAAATTAAAAAAAATATTTTTTTTGTGTATTTGTGACGTATTTTTGGAGGGGGGGGGGTCTAACTTTTTGTGACGACGCGTGACGAGGGGGGGGAGGGGTGAAAAATCGGTCAAAATTGCGTGACGTCATTTATGGATGGCCCCTGTGGTTAAATGCCCTGGCTGTGACAAAGTGTATCATACTGCATGACAACTGCTTGACCTTCAACACAGCTTTACACATACTTTTCTGATAAAATACACAGTAGAGAGGTTAGAGTATGGCCAGGATGTTCTAATTCTTTAATTTTATTCTACATCAATTTCACCAGAACTTCTTTTTTTCCAGTTAAAGCACACGCTCCATCGGGTGTTAAAACTTGCCATCTTGTTCCACACCAACCCAGTTCTTTCAATACAGTTCTCAACAGCATTGAATAAATTCTGGCCTGTATTTGTGTCTTTGAATTACTCAAAAATAATTAATTATTCGGTAAGCTCGAAACGAGTGTTTATTTCCCATATAAATACTAACAATTCTGCTGTTCCTGTACATTAGTACTTTCGAACAAAGCAAGAAAGTACCACAAAAAGTCTTTGCTGGCATCTCGAAGTTGCTGCATCAAATTGTCAATTATTTTTTCAACATGCTTGACTACACTTCTCTTTGATAGAAAAATGCTGTCAATTTTTTGTTTTCTGTTCTGGACACAATGTTTGCTGCATCTGACAAGCATTCCTTGATGAACTCACTGTCAGAAAAGGCTTGTTCTATTTTACGATCTTATAGGACAGCACCAAACTGGCGTAGGTTGCAACATCTTGTATTAAAGACTGTTTGGTGAACACATTTGGCAGCTTCTTTAAATTATTAACCATCTCCTGGCATTTCATTTTTATCTCCTAGTTCGTTAAATTGTGCACAAAATTCAAATGTTTTGTTTGGTGGTGTCTTTTTGAGTTGTACTCCTTAAAAACGTCCACACTGTCACGGCACAGCAAAAAGCCTGATTTGCTGACGTGCAACAGTATTTAGCAGGCATTCGTTCTTAATCTTTATTTTTTTGGCAGCACTCATTGTTAAATAAACGTCTATTTGCTTTTAAATTATAATTTTTCAAACCTTTTCAAAGTGTAAATCGTTAAGAAAAGCCAATTTCGGATGAGCTGCAATGTAGTTCCTAATAGATATGTTAACAATTAATGACTAATGATCACTAATCGAATCTGGCATCATAAAACCGATTACATATCCCCAGATTCGAATCAAATACTCGGAATAGGAATTCAAAAATATATCAACAATTCTAAAAAAAACCAAAGAAAATTAATATGACATAAGATCGCATACGGGCGGCATAATATACTCTAACGGGCATCATGCGGCCCGTGAACTGTTGTTTGCCCACCCCTGTGTTAGAAAGATAAAAAAAAATCGCACTGAGTAATATTTTTTCCTGGAAAGGGGGCGGTAGGCCCCAAAAGTTTGGGAACCACTTAGACTTTAGGTCAAGAATATCAAAGGTTTCGAAATCACAATCCACAAGACGATGATTTGCATCCCACTTCTTGACAGCAAAGGTTAGTATTAATAAAGTACGTGCCTTTATCTCATTTTATTTAATATATTTCATATATTTTAATTCTGTGGCGTAGCTAAGGTGGTGTCGACCGTTTAGGTAGACTCACATACTCATGGCGTCACAGACCCGTTCCCTTTTTTACCGACACCCACGATGGTTATCTTTTTCTTTAAAAAACACAGAAACACACACACACTCACCAAAAACAGTTTATAGTGCAAAAATTACAAGAACAATAACAAATTAACTAATGTTCAGAAGGAAGAACACAATTTTGAGCCACCGGGCAAAGAAATAGTGTTGGGTCCCTCCCCCGCAGGAATAAAAAATAAATAAACATAATATATATAAATAAACATATTCCCATGGGGCCTCTATGCTCGTGGGCCCCTGGGCAAATGCCCAACGGGCCTATGCGTTAAGACGGCTCTGAGGAAGAAGTATGTAAGAAGAGTAACAACGTTAATTAAGTTAAGTTACATCTATTTTACATTACATTTGAATTATCTGAAAGTTTCCTTTAAGATCTTCAATGAGCGTTCAAACCAATAAACTTTAAAGCACACTTTGGGGCCGTCCATAAATGACGTCACGCACCTGGGGGAAGGTGGGGGGTCACGCATTTAGTGACGATGTGTGACGAGGGAGAGGGTGGAGGGTTGAAGAAATGTGACGTCACATCAAAACGTGCTACTTTAAATAAAAGTTCCACTTAAATATTTGATTGCTTTCAATTTATTTAATGCCCTTTTTACAGGGGTGTACTGGATTTCGGCTCCGGCTATTCCGGAATCCGGCCATTTAAAAAAATCCGGCTCCTGCCGGATTTCAATTTTAAAAATCCAGTTTAAAAAAAAATTGAATCCTAGTCCTAGTTTTTAATGGTTTCACGTGTGTTACAATATTAGTGTACAGACTTACACTAAATACATTTTTAAATGACAAAAAAATTAATTTGCTACATGCTAATTTTCAATTAGAAAATACTTCTTTTAGGGGTGGGGGTCAAAGCTTTGTGACGTCATATTGGAGGGGATCTAAGTTTTTGTGACGAGGGGGAGGGTGTGTTACAAATCAGCCAAAATTGCGGGACGTCATTTATTAACGGCCCCTTTTAATTGATAGCAGAGTCAGATCAGATGTCTTTGAGTTATCAGATCTGCTTACTGTAAGTCATTCACCGTAATACAACAAATTTATTAAAACTTAGCTATTTTAGTGGAAGAAGTTATATAAAGTACCAATCAGCTATAATTTTAAGAATATCAACTACTGACCAATCGATGTCCTTGACTTAAAAAAATTAATAAAAATATCAACTTGAAGTGTTTTCTAAGCCAGTGCTTCTCAAAGTGATGTTCCGCGGACCGATGCCGGTCCGTGGGCCATCCGCAGCCGGTCCGCAGAATTTATCATGAAAGGACAGAAAATTATAATTATAATCCTCCATTTGCATACATTAATACTAACCCTATAGAATATGTCAATTTTTTGGCAATAAGCACACAAAATGAAACAAATAAAATAAAATAAATTAAATTTCACTACCACGTCAGCACAGGTAAAACAGCACTGGGCCCTGGGGCAATGGGACAATTCCTGCCAGTCCGCCATACTAAAAAGTTTGAGAAGCTCTGTCCTAAGTCTTGGTAGTTAAAAAAGAAAAAAAAAGCAAACTGACCCTAATGCATCATAATCTGTCGTAATTTTGTTTGAACCAAGACCGACATTTCGTCTTCACTTAAAAGTAGATTTTTATTCGAGTAACTTCAAACATATCTGCTACTTCCTTGATAGCTGTAGATCTGATTTGACTTTCAATAAGAAATCTTCTTATTCCCTTCAGCTACTCCCGACTCCCCCAATCCCTTGCATTTCTTAGACGCCACTATTTGCTAACTCTTAATATTCTTTCAACCAGAATTTCATATTGATCTGAGTTTAAAGGTATCGCATCAATGACGTGATTTACAAACTCAATGCCTTAATCTCTGTAACCTTTTTTTTGGTAAAGAGTAAAGCTTTAGTCTGAAGATAATACTGGGTATGAGTAATTCAAGTAAAACAGCCACATTTTAAATCGGCATAATGTAAACGTGAACTCACATGCAAACAGCACGCAAAGTTGTCTTGTGTTGCTTTTTGTCCAGGCTTACTTATCATACGCTTTTCGATAACTTTCTGAATGATATAATTGTGTTCTAAGCTCCAGCCCCTCTTTTAAAATATAACTCTGTGCATATTTATTTTATTTTAAAAAAAACAACACCACACAACTGCTTTACGACTAAATTTTGTGTTCAAATTTTCAAGAGAAGGTCATAGAATTTTCAGTTGCAAACAGTCATTCACCAAACTCTTGTATCACTTCTTAGCAGCCTGGCAACATAGTGAACACTCCAACGTGTTGTTTATTACATTTTCACTGTAACTACAGTGGCCTCAAAACTTCCAATCAATTTTTGTATGCAGCAAAAACAAAAGCTTAACATTTTTCAAAAGTAGCGAAACGCTTCATATATGTGGCTTTTCGACCAAATATTGTTGACCATACAAGTTAAGCGAATGGCGGACACATCCATTAAAATCTCATTTTAACAAATTTATTACAAGCATCTCTTTTCACAAAAGCCTGCACACTGCAGATTCCAGATATTTTTTGTAGCTGTATCGCAACTTTGAGGTCTGCATATCGTTATGTCATTCCCGAACCTTTTTAGATTTGTAAGAAAGTCAGAACTAATGTCATCAGCCCCATCCCCCGCCGCCCCACTACAATTAAATTGGAAAGTGTAATTCCAGAAACACTCCTGTCACTTCAACTTTTCCAACTCTAGATCTTCAAATATCTGATCCCTTCATAAACCAATTGATGGTGGGGGTGGGGGTGGGCAGGTGTACTATCGAACATAATTATAAAATACCTCGCTGATTTATATCCATTCTATAGATTCTCACTCACATAAAATTGCTAGGTCATGTATAAATCCATTTTGGGTTTCTCATGAAAGGGTATATACGAATGTTTTTTTTCTATCTTAGTCTATATACAGTCTTCGTGTATTCCCCCTACTTGAGTCTCATCGGGTTCTTTCAGCAATGGCTCGGGTGTTACATCATGCAGTCTTAATACCAGGGGTGGTCATAGTTAGCTTCAAAATTCAATTAAAAAAACACTTTTAATGAAGATAAATTTATCATTAAAAGATATTTTCGAAATTTTTAAAAACTTAAAATATTATTTTTATCCCTTAAAATGAAATGAGCATAATGTCATTTTTAAATCCCTTATATTAACTTCGCGGCCGTCTCATCATCTCATCATCTCATCATCTCATGGGCTGGGCGGGCGGAAAAGGAAAAGTCGAAAATGACCCACTTCCCGTGATTCGATCGAGCTGAAATTTGGCACACTGACCCGTCTGACCTAACGATGCATCGTATCAAAATTCAGATCGATCGAACGTACCGTAATTAAATTAATGCATTTTTAGTTTATCCTTATATGAGGTATGTAATTCAAATTCACGGTTTTTTATTGTTTTTTTGCCACGTGAAAGTTTGAGCTGACGCATTGAGGCGACCCAACGAAGCGACGGGGTGCTTTTGTTTACATTTTACGTGTCACGCTGAGCTCGGTCAAGCGAATCGGTGACCAGACTTTTTACCTCCCCCCCTCCCACCCACCCCTCCCCCCCAGGGTTATGAAGCAAACTTGAGTTAAGACAGATTCAGTCTGTAAATGTTTGAAAATAATCAATACTGTTAGTTATGTCTCATATATAAGGGATTTATAGTCAAAAACTTTGTTTTTAAGGGTTTGTTTTATTATTAAATCCCTTATATTAACTTCGCGGCCGGTCATCTCATCATCTCATGGGCGGGCGGAAAAACAAAAGTCGAAAATGACCCACTTCCAGTGATCCGATCGAGCTGAAATTTGGCACACGGACCCGTCTGACCTAACAATGCATCGTATCAAAATTTCAGATCGATCGAACGTACCGTAATTAAATTAATGCATTTTTAGTTTATCATAATATGAGGTATGTAATTCAAATTCACGGTTTGTTATTGTTTTTTTCTTCCACTTCCACGTGAGTTTGAGTTGACGCCGACCGTCGTGCCGACACCCCCTCAAGTCCCACCCCCATTTATTAAAGACAAGGGACATCACTCGGTGTCAGTCTGTCAATGTTTGTAGCGTTTGAAAATAATCAATACTGTTAGTTATGTCTCATATATAAGGGGTTTATAGTAGAAAACTTTGTTTTTACGGGTTTGTTTTATTAAATCCCTTATATTAACTTCACCGCCGGTCATCTCATCATCTCATGGGCGGGCGGAAAAACAAAAGTCGAAAATGACCCACTTCCAGTGATCCGATCGAGCTGAAATTTGGCACACGGACCCGTCTGACCTAACAATGCATCGTATCAAAATTTCAGATCGATCGAACGTACCGTAATTAAATTAATGCATTTTTAGTTTATCATAATATGAGGTATGTAATTCAAATTCACGGTTTGTTATTGTTTTTTTCTTCCACTTCCACGTGAGTTTGAGTTGACGCCGACCGTCGTGCCGACACCCCCTCAAGTCCCACCCCCATTTATTAAAGACAAGGGACATCACTCGGTGTCAGTCTGTCAATGTTTGTAGCGTTTGAAAATAATCAATACTGTTAGTTATGTCTCATATATAAGGGGTTTATAGTAGAAAACTTTGTTTTTACGGGTTTGTTTTATTAAATCCCTTATATTAACTTCACCGCCGGTCATCTCATCATCTCATGGGCGGGCGGAAAAACAAAAGTCGAAAATGACCCACTTCCAGTGATCCGATCGAGCTGAAATTTGGCACACGGACCCGTCTAACCTAACAATGCATCGTATCAAAATTTCAGATCGATCGAACGTACCGTAATTAAATTAATGCATTTTTAGTTTATCCTTATATCAGGTATGTAATTCAAATTCACGGTTTGTTATTGTTTTTTTCTTCCACTTCCACGTGAGTTTGAGTTGACGCCGACCGTCGTGCCGACACCCCCTCAAGTCCCACCCCCATTTATTAAAGACAAGGGACATCACTCGGTGTTAGTCTGTCAATGTTTGTAGCGTTTGAAAATAATCAATACTGTTAGTTATGTCTCATATATAAGGGATTTATAGTCAAAAACTTTGTTTTTACGGGTTTGTTTATTACTAGTCTTATATTAGCTTGCTTTGTAAGTTTAATCGGAACCGTCCGTCCAACTATTTGTTTATAATTTTTTCACGTGCCTAGTTCACGCGTTGACGTCGACCGTCACTGTTCACACCCCCTACCGTCCCTGCGCCCAGTGGAGATAAAAACCAGGGGAGATAATTCTGTTTCAGTCTGTAAATGTCGCGTTTGAACATAATCACTACTTTTAGTTATGTCTCATATATAAGGGATTTATAGTCAAAAGGTAAGCTGGCTTTGCACTTACTGTAAAATGCGTAGACTAAAAAGTAGAAAATTAGTGCATTTTTAATATAAGACTAGTTTTTAAAAAGTGTTTTAGTTTTACCGGATTCCA
>CALYLW010003184.1:0-14308 GCA_944989445.1 Ampullaceana balthica | reverse complement strand
CGACATTGCCAGGCAAATATTTTGATTGTTGATGAAAAGCTAACATACAGTAAGAGAAGCAGAGGCGTAACTGGGTTTTTGACGCCCTTTGCTTATTTATTTTTGGCGCTCTTGATCAATCGACAAGTTAAGTTTTGCGAATTCTTTAATTGTTGGGAAAAAATGAATTACTCTAATTTTATTTATGACAAAATTACGTAGTCTGACAGTGACAGTCATACAAGGTGAATATAAAAAATGTAAAAGGCAGGACCAATACTAATTTAATGTTTATAATTTACTAAGTGATCTCTACTAATAAAAGGGAAAGCCCTCACTCACTGACTCAATGACTCACTGATTCATCACTAATTCTCCAACTTCCCGTGTAGGTAGAAGCATGAAACTTTGGGAAGTTGTCGAGTAGCCTCTCGCGACGAAAATTGGAGTAAAAGAATTTTTAAAATAACACTCATGGGGGCCGGGGGCCCAAAAACGTTTTTTTTCCTTATATGGCCTATATAAAATTTGAAAATCACCAATTCTCCTATTTCCCGAGTAGGCAGGAGCATGAAACTTTGGGAAGTTGTTGAGTACAATCCCGCGATGGTAACGGGAGAGAAAAAAATTAAATTATCACTTCCTGGGGGCCGGGGGCCCAAATGAAGTTTTTTCCTTATATGAGCTTTATAAAAAACTAAAAATCACTAATTCTCCTATTTCCCGTGTAGGTAGAAGCATGAAACACTAGGTAGTTGATAAGTACACTTCCGCGATGGTAACAAGCGAAAAAAATATTTAAAATAACACTTAATGGGGTCCGGGGGCCCAAATGTAGTTTTTTTCTTATATAAAAAACTGACTCATCACTAATTCTCCAACTTCCCGTGTAGGTATTAGCATGAAACTTTGGGAACTTGCTGAGTACACTCTCTCAACCATAATTGGCTAATAAGAATTTTAAAATTCACACTGTTGGGGGCCCGGGGCCCAAAAACGCTTTTTTTCCTAATATGGACTATATAGAATATGAAATCACTAATTTTCTCATTTCTCGGGTAGGCAAAAGCATGAAACTTTGGGAAGTTGTTAAGTAAAAACCAGCGATAGCGACGGGAGGAAAAAATGAAGTTTTTTCCTTATATGAGCAACATAAAAACTAAAAATCACTAATTCTCCTATTTCCCGTGTAGGTAGAAGCATGAAACACTAGGTAGTTGATAAGCACACTTCTGCGATGGTAATAAGCGAAATTTTTTTTTAAAATAACACTTAATGGGGTCCGGGGTCCCAAATGTAGTTTTTTTCTGATATAAAAAACTGACTCATCACTAATTCTCCAACTTCCCGTGTAGGTATTAGCATGAAACTTTGGGAACTTGCTGAGTACACTCTCTCAACCATAATTGGCTAATAAGAATTTTAAAATTCACACTGTTGGGGGCCCGGGGCCCAAAAACGCTTTTTTCCTTATATGGACTATATAGAATATGAAATCACTAATTTTCTCATTTCTCGAGTAGGCAAAAGCATGAAACTTTGGGAAGTTGTTAAGTAAAAACCAGCGATAGCGACGGGAGGAAAAAAAATTAAATTATCACTTCCTGGGGGCCGGGGGCCCAAATGAAGTTTTTTCCTTATATGAGCAATATAAAAACTAAAAATCACTAATTTTCCTATTTCCCGTATAGGTAGAAGCATGAAACACTAGGTAATTGATAAGCACAATTCCGCGATGGTAACAAGCGAAAAAAATATTTAAAATAACACTTAATGGGGTCCGGGGGCCCACATTTAGTTTTTGTCTTATATAAAAAACTGACTCATCACTACTTCTCCAACTTCCCGTGTAGGTATTAGCATGAAACTTTGGGAACTTGCTGAGTACACTCTCTCAACGATAATTGGAGAATAAGAATTTTAAAATTCACACTGTTGGGGGCCCGGGGCCCAAAAACGCTTTTTTTCCTAATATGGACTATATAGAATATGAAATCACTAATTTTCTCATTTCTCGAGTAGGCAAAAGCATGAAACTTTTGGAAGTTGTTGAGTAAAAACCAGCGATAGCGACGGGAGAAAAAAAAATTAAATTATCACTTCCTGGGGGCCGGGGGCCCAAATTAAGTTTTTTCCTAATATGAGCTATATAAAAACTAAAAATCACTAATTTTCCTATTTCCCGTATAGGTAGAAGCATGAAACACTAGGTAATTGATAAGCACAATTCCGCGATGGTAACAAGCGAAAAAAATATTTAAAACAAAACTTAATGGGGTCCGGGGGCCCAAATTTAGTTTTTGTCTTATATAAAAAACTGACTCATCACTAATTCTCCAACTTCCCGTGTAGGTATTAGCATGAAACTTTGGGAAGTTGTCGAGTAGCCATTCGCGACGAAAATTGGAGTAAAAGAATTTTAAAAATAACACTAATGGGGGCCGGGGGCCCAAAAACGTTTTTTTTCCTTATATAGCCTATATAAAATTTGAAAATCACCAATTCTCCTATTTCCCGAGTAGGCAGGAGCATGAAACTTTGGGAAGTTGTTGAGTACAATCCCGTGATGGTAACGGGAGAAAAATATTTAAATTATCACTTCCTGGGGGCCGGGGGCCCAAATGAAGTTTTTTCCTTATATGAGCAACTAGCAAAATACCCGCGCTTTGCTGCGGTAAATTAGGATTTCAGTAAGCATTGAGAACCCGCGTAACACAAATTCAAAACACAAATTGATTTCAAAATGGATCATGATGGATATAATACATATATTAACTTCACCGTCTTGTCTGTCTGGCTGTTGTAGTCCCGCAGAAAAACAAAAACGAAAAGTAAAAAAATGACACACTTCCCGTGATCCTATCGAGCTGATAATTTAATTTCTTTCCGTCTGCTACCATTGCGGGAGGGTACTCAACAACTGCCCAAAGTTTCATGCTTCCACCTACACGGGAAATAGGAGAATTAGTGATTTTCAGTTTTTAGATAGCTCATAAAAGAAAAAAAATTACATTTCGACCCCCGGCCCCCGTTATGTGATAATTTATATAATTGTTCCACCTGTTACCATCGCGGAATGTTATCCAACAACTACCCAAAGTTTCATGCTTCTACCTTCTCGGGAAATAGGAGAATAAAGGATTTTTAATTTTTATAAAGCCAGAATAAGGGAAAAAAACGATTTTGGGCCCCCGGCTACCATGAGTGTGAATTTCAAAATTCTTTTTCACCTGTTACCATTGCGGAAGTGTACTTAACAACTCTCCAAAGTTTCATGCTGCTACCAACACGAGACATTGGAGAATTAGTGATGAGTCAGTTTTTTATATAAGAAAATAGCTACAGTTGGGCCCCCGGCCCCCATTAAGTGATAATTTATATAATTTTTTAACCTGTTACCATCGCAGAATGTTACTTAACAACTACTCAAACTTTCATGCTTCTTCATACACAGGAAATAGGAGAATTAGTGATTTTCAGTTTTTATATAGCTCATATAAGGAAAAAACTACATTTGGGCCCCTGGGCCCCAGTAAAAGAAAATTTAAATATTTTTTCGCCTGTTACCATCGCGGAAGTGTACTCAACAACTTCCCAAAGTTTCATGCTTCTGCCTACTCGGGAAATAGGAGAAGTAGTGATTTTCATATGTTATGTAGGGAAAAAACGTTTTTGGGCCCCCGGCCCCCATGAAGGTGAATTTTAAAATTCTTTTTCGCCATTTGTCGTCAAAAGAGGCTACTTGACAATTTCCCAAGGTTTCAGGCTTCTACCTACGCGGTAAATCCGAGAATTAGTGATGAGTCTGTTTTAATATAAGAAGAAACTAAATTTGGGCCCCCGGCCCCCATTAAGTGATAATTTAAATATTGTTTTAACCTGTTACCTTCGTGGAAGTGTACTTAACAACTACCCCAAGTTTCATGCTTCTACCTACACGGGAAATAGGAGAATTTGTGATTTTTAGTTTTTATATAGCTCATATAAGGAAAAACTTCATTTGGGCCCCGGCCCCCAGGAAGTGATAATTTAATTTTTTCCTCCCGTTGCTATCGCTGGTTTGTACTCAACAACTTCCCAAAGTTTCGTGCTTTTGCCTACTCGAGAAATTAGAAAATTAGTCATTTCATATTTTATATAGTCCATATAAGGAAAAAAAAGTTTTTGGGCCCCGGGCCCCCAACAGTGTGAATTTTAAAATCTTATTCGCCAATTATCGTTGAGAGAGTGTACTCAGCAAGTTCCCAAAGTTTCATGCTAATACCTACACGGGAAATTGGAGAATTAGTGATGAGTCAGTTTTTTATATAAGAAAAAAACTACATTTGGGCCCCCGGACCCCAGGAAGTGTTAATTTAAATATTTTTTTCGCCTGTTACCATTACGGAAGTGTACTTATCAACTACTCAGAGTTTCATGCCTCTACCTACACGGGAAATAGGAGAATTTGTGATTTTCACTTTTTATATAGCTCATATGAGGAAAAAACTTCATTGGGGCCCCCGGCCCACAGGAAGTGATAATTTAAATATTTTTTCTCCCGTTACCATCGCGGGTTTGTACACAACAACTTTCCAAAGTTTCATGCGTCTGCCTAATCGGGAAATGGGAGAATTAGTGATATTCAAATTTTATATAGGCCATATAAGGAAAAAAACGTTTTTGGGCCCCCGGCCCCACATGAGCGGGAATTTTAAAATTCTCTTTTGCCAATTTTCGTAGCGAGAGGGTACTTGACAACTTCCCAAAGTTTCATGCTTCTACCTACACGGGAAGTTGGAGAATTAGTGATGAGTCAGTTTTTTATATAAGAAAAAAACTACATCTGGGCCCCCGGACCCCATTAAGTGTTATTTTAAATATTTTTTTCGCTTGTTACCATCGCGGAAGTGTGCTTATCAACTACCTAGTGTTTCATGCTTCTACCTACACGGGAAATAGGAGAATTAGTGATTTTTAGTTTTTATAAAGCTCATATAAGGAAAAAACTTCATTTGGGCCCCGGCCCCTAGGAAGTGATAATTTAATTTTTTTTCCTCCCGTCGCTATCGCTGGTTTTTACTCAACAACTTCCCAAAGTTTCATGCTTTTGCCTACTCGAGAAATGAGAAAATTAGTGATTTCATATTCTATATAGTCCATATAAGGAAAAAAAGCGTTTTTGGGCCCCGGGCCCTCAACAGTGTGAATTTTAATATTCCTATTTGCCAATTATCGTTGAGAGAGTGTACTCAGCAAGTTCCCAAAGTTTCATGCTAATACCTACACGGGAAATTGGAGAATTAGTGATGAGTCAGTTTTTTATATAAGAAAAAAACTACATTTGGGCCCCCGGACCCCAGGAAGTGTTAATTTAAATACTTTTTTCGCCTGTTACCATCACGGAAGTGTACTTATCAACTACTCAGAGTTTCATGCCTCTACCTACACGGGAAATAGGAGAATTTGTGATTTTCACTTTTTATATAGCTCATATGAGGAAAAAACTTCATTGGGGCCCCCGGCCCACAGGAAGTGATAATTTAAATATTTTTTCTCCCGTTACCATCGCGGGTTTGTACACAACAACTTTCCAAAGTTTCATGCGTCTGCCTAATCGGGAAATGGGAGAATTAGTGATATTCAAATTTTATATAGGCCATATAAGGAAAAAAACGTTTTTGGGCCCCCGGCCCCACATGAGCGGGAATTTTAAAATTCTTTTTTGCCAATTTTCGTAGCGAGAGGGTACTTGACAACTTCCCAAAGTTTCATGCTTCTACCTACACGGGAAGTTGGAGAATTAGTGATGAGTCAGTTTTTTATATAAGAAAAAAACTACATTTGGGCCCCCGGACCCCATTAAGTGTTATTTTAAATATTTTTTTCGCTTGTTACCATCGCGGAAGTGTGCTTATCAACTACCCAGTGTTTCATGCTTCTACCTACACGGGAAATAGGAGAATTGGTGATTTTTAGTTTTTATAAAGCTCATATAAGGAAAAAACTTAATTTGGGGCCCCGGCCCCCAGGAAGTGATAATTTAAATATTTTTTCTCCCGTTACCATCGCGGGATTGTACTCAACAACTTCACAAAGTTTCACGCTTCTGCCTACTCGGGAAATGGGAGAATTGGTGATTTTCAAATTTTATAAAGGCCATATAAGGAAAAAAACGTTTTTGGGCCCCCGTCCCCCATGAGTGTTATTTTTAAAATTCTTTTACTCCAATTTTCGTCGCGAGAGGCTACTCGACAACTTCCCCAAGTTTCATGCTTCTATCTACACGGGAAGTTGGAGAATTAGTGATGAATCAGTGAGTCAGTGAGTCAGTGAGGGCTTTGCCTTTTATTAGTATAGATATAAAAACTAAAAATCACTAATTCTCCTATTTCCCGTGTAGGTAGAAGCATGAAACACTAGGTAGTTGATAAGCACACTTCTGCGATGGTAATAAGCGAATTTTTTTTTAAAATAACACTTAATGGGGTCCGGGGGCCCAAATGTAGTTTTTTTCTGATATAACAAACTGACTCATCACTAATTCTCCAACTTCCCGTGTAGGTATTAGCATGAAACTTTGGGAACTTGCTGAGTACACTCTCTCAACGATAATTGGAGAATAAGAATTTTAAAATTCACACTGTTGGGGGCCCGGGGCCCAAAAACGCTTTTTTTCCTAATATGGACTATATAGAATATGAAATCACTAATTTTCTCATTTCTCGAGTAGGCAAAAGCATGAAACTTTTGGAAGTTGTTGAGTAAAAACCAGCGATAGCGACGGGAGAAAAAAAAATTAAATTATCACTTCCTGGGGGCCGGGGGCCCAAATTAAGTTTTTTCCTAATATGAGCTATATAAAAACTAAAAATCACTAATTTTCCTATTTCCCGTATAGGTAGAAGCATGAAACACTAGGTAATTGATAAGCACAATTCCGCGATGGTAACAAGCGAAAAAAATATTTAAAACAAAACTTAATGGGGTCCGGGGGCCCAAATTTAGTTTTTGTCTTATATAAAAAACTGACTCATCACTACTTCTCCAACTTCCCGTGTAGGTATTAGCATGAAACTTTGGGAAGTTGTCGAGTAGCCTCTCGCGACGAAAATTGGAGTAAAAGAATTTTAAAAATAACACTCATGGGGGCCGGGGGCCCAAAAACGTTGTTTTTCCTTATATAGCCTATATAAAATTTGAAAATCACCAATTCTCCTATTTCCCGAGTAGGCAGGAGCATGAAACTTTGGGAAGTTGTTGAGTACAATCCCGTGATGGTAACGGGAGAAAAATATTTAAATTATCACTTCCTGGGGGCCGGGGGCCCAAATGAAGTTTTTTCCTTATATGAGCAATATAAAAACTAAAAATCACTAATTCTCCTATTTCCCGTGTAGGTAGAAGCATAAAACACTAGGTAGTTGATAAGCACACTTCTGCGATGGTAATAAGCGAATTTTTTTTTAAAATAACACTTAATGGGGTCCGGGGGCCCAAATGTAGTTTTTTTCTGATATAACAAACTGACTCATCACTAATTCTCCAACTTCCCGTGTAGGTATTAGCATGAAACTTTGGGAACTTGCTGAGTACACTCTCTCAACGATAATTGGAGAATAAGAATTTTAAAATTCACACTGTTGGGGGCCCGGGGCCCAAAAACGCTTTTTTTCCTAATATGGACTATATAGAATATGAAATCACTAATTTTCTCATTTCTCGAGTAGGCAAAAGCATGAAACTTTTGGAAGTTGTTGAGTAAAAACCAGCGATAGCGACGGGAGGAAAAAAAATTAAATTATCACTTCCTGGGGGCCGGGGGCCCAAATGAAGTTTTTTCCTAATATGAGCTATATAGAAACTAAAAATCACAAATTCTCCTATTTCCCCGTGTAGGTAGAAGCATGAAACACTAGGTAGTTGATAAGCACACTTCCGCGATAGTAACAAGCGAAAAAAATATTTAAAATAACACTTAATGGGGTCCGATGCCCAAATGTAGTTTTTTTCTTATATAAAAAACTGACTCATCACTAATTCTCCAACTTCCCATGTAGGTATTAGCATGAAACTTTGAGACCTTGCTGAGTACAGTCTCTCGACGATAATTGGCGAATAAGAATTTTAAAATTCACACTGTTGGGGGCCCGGGGACCAAAAACGCTTTTTTTCCTTATATGGACTATATAAAATATGAAATCACTAATTTTCTCATTTCTCGAGTACGCAAAAGCATGAAACTTTGGGAAGTTGTTGAGTACAATCCCGCGATGGTAACGGGTTAAAAAAAAATTAAATTATCACTTGCTGGGGGCCGGGGGCCAAAATGAAGTTTTTCCTTATATGAGCTATATAAAAACTAAAAATCACAAATTCTCCTATTTCCCGTGTAGGTAGAAGCCTGAAACTTGGGGTAGTTGTTAAGTACACTTCCACGATGGTAACAGGTAAAAACAATATTTAAATTATCACTTAATGGGGGCCGGGGGCCCAACTGTAGTTTCTTCTTATATTAAAACAGACTCATCACTAATTCTCGGATTTACCGCGTAGGTAGAAGCATGAAACCTTGGGAAATTGTCAAGTAGCCTCTTTGGACGACAAATGGCGAAAAGGAATTTTAAAATTCACCTTCATGGGGGCCGGGGGCCCAAAATCGTTTTTTCCCTTCTATGGTCTATATAAACATTTGAAAATCAGTAATTCTCCTATTTCCCGAGTAGGTAGAAGCATGAAACTTTGGGAAGTTGTTTAGTACACTTCCGCGATGGTACCAGGTGAAATAATATTTAAATTTTCACTTACTGGGGCCCAGGGGCCCAAATGTATTTTTTCCTTATATGAGCTATATAAAAACTGAAAATCACTAATCCTCCTATTTCCTGTGTATGAATAAGCATGAAAGTTTGAGTAGTTGTTAAGTAACATTCTGCGATGGTAACAGGTTAAAAAAATTATATAAATTATCACTTACTGGGGGCCGGGGGCCCAAATGTAGTTTTTTTCTTATATAAAAAACTGACTCATCACCAATTCTCCAATGTCTCGTGTTGGTAGCAGCATGAAACTTTGGAGAGTTGTTAAGTACACTTCCGCAATGGTAACAATCAATACAAATGTAAAATTATCATTCACTAGGGGGCCTGGGGGCCAAAATGTAGTTTTTTTCTGATATGAGCTATATAAAACACACTCATCATTAAATATATAACTTCCCGTGTAGGTAGGAGCATGAAACTTTGGGAAGTTGTTGAGTACCCTCCCGCAATGGTAGCAGACAAAAAAAAATTATCAGCTCGATAGGATCGCGGGAAGTGTGTCATTTTTTACTTTTCGCTTTTGTTTTTCTGCGGGACTAGGACAGACAAGACGGTGAAGTTAATATATGTATTATATCCATCATGATCCAGATTGAAATCAATAGGTGTTTTGAATTTGTGTTTCGCGGATTCTCAACGTAACTGAAATACTAATTTCCGCAGCGAAGCGGGGGTATTTTGCTAGTACTAAATAAATTGGATGATAAAACTGGATATTGTTGCGTTAATATAGACTACAGCAATACATCAAGTATCATATATTATAAATAAAAACAATAGTTTCTATGTGCCAGGCTCACTATCTCATAACGATAGAAATTCACAATTAAAAGTAAATGTAAATAACCCTCCACCGATCCACGCCTATGTCCTATATCAAAGGCTCAAAGCTGAACTTTTCTTGCTTCAATGTTTGAGAAATTAGTGATTATTTCATCGAAGTTTATTTGACTGGAAGTCCACCCACGTTCGATGTAAACAAGAGCTAGAGATGATGTGAAGAGCTAGAGATGATGTGAAGAGCTAGAGATGATGTGAAGAGCTAGAGATGATGTGAAGAAGTAGAGATGATGTGAAGAGCTAGAGATGATGTGAAGAGCTAGAGATGATGTGAAGACCTAGAGATGATGTGAAGAGCTAGAGATGATGTGAAGAGCTAGAGATGATGTGAAGAGCTAGAGATGATGTGAAGAGCTAGAGATGATGTGAAGAGCTAGAGATGTGCGTTGTTGACCTGACGTCGATCTCAAGTAAATTTTGATAATTTGTTAGCATTGGCTACTGTTGTTGGCATTGTAAGAATTTTTTTCAGAGCTCGTGCGATGTTCGGGTGAGATTCTTGCTATTCCCATGTAGAGTGAACAATTAAAAAGATCTAAATAAAACATGTCATCGGGTTATATGTTTTTCAATAGTTCAATCATTTTGTGTTTAAAGCATTTTATTTCAATTATAAATTGATCTTTATTTATTTCAGGATATTTGCCTGATAATAGAACAGCTTTATATTGTAAATCTGCAATTGCAAAAGATTGAAACGCTTCGCCAGTCAGAAAATTAAAGTCTTCTGCTATATTTTTCAGAGAAACAAATCTTTCTTTTTAACTGCATCAATATTGAATAAATTATTGCCAAAAAAATAATAATTTTTTTTGAAAGTTAGGTCCTTCATCTTATGCATGCTCTCATGGAATTCGTTTTCGTTTTGCTTTCCTTTTTTGAACTGGCTCGATTTTCATTTTAATACACGTTTCTTCAATTTTGGCAAAAATGTTATAGATTTCGTTAGTTCTTAGATCTTCAAAGTCATTTAAAAGTCCTGTATATTAACAACAATTATCGATAAATATCCTAGGCTTTTTGTATTGCTAAATTGACTTTGTTTCTTTTCCAAAATCAAATTCCAAATAGTTATAAACGCAATGAACTTGTAACTATTGATTTGACGGTGCAATGATTTAGCAACAGATAATGCGTCACCAAGGAAGTGATTATCCTTCATTTCAATTTATACTAAAATAATTTGCCCCAGTTGCTCATAAACAGCACTTACAGCATTTGCTTTGGAACACCTTCTTGTGTCAGCATGCTTCTTTAGCCTGATTTCAGAGACTGAGGATAATTTATTTTCCATCTACTAATTGACGATGAGAAAAACTTGTACAATTCCTGTATAGTTCCAAAAAATGTCACAACATATGCATCAGTCCTGGCCGCGTGCACACCTACCAAATTAAGAATATGTGCATTTGTATGATAAGAAGCCCAGCAAAGGCCACAAACATAATTTTAAAATGTTCATGGTTAAAATGAAATATTTTTTAATATACTTAGTTATTCACTTTTTTTGTTATCCAGGATGAAAGTGTATATTAATTTAAATAAAAATTTAAAAATTAGAGATTTAGCAGGTCCCTTTTGAACTGGCGCAGACCGGCGCCCTTGGCGTTGTTACACCACCAAAGAGATGCATATGTAACTAGTTCATTTAGATATAAGAAACACTTTAAAGTATGATACAGTTAGTGCCTATAAATTATGTTTATAAAATCATATGCAACAACTAGGGAACAGCCGGATTGTTTTTTTTTACTATTTGCCGGATCCGGAAAGTTTGGCCCTAATATTTGCCGATCCTGATCCGGATATCTCCACATTTAAGTGTAAGAGCTAAAAGAGTGTACTTTACTACTTTATAGTATTTAATACTATTTATTAAAATATTTATTATCCAACAAATGGATAATAGCTGCTATCTAAAATGTCGGTTTGTGACACTGTCAACGTCAACGAAAAACATTTTACAATGAATTGAATGAATGAACTTGAACAAAGTTCAACGAACTTTAACAAAGTTCAACGAACTTTTAACAAAGTTCAACGAACTTTTAACAAAGTTCAACGAACTTTGTAGTGTGTACCAAGCGAACACTGTTGCACTGAGTGTGTAGTGTGGTGTACAAAAAGTCATGATCTAGAGCCATAATAAAAACTGTTCTTTTATTCAGACGATTCATGTTTAATATTTTGCTAGTTAACTTAGTTTGTTATTTGACAAGTAATATCTATACCTGTAACTTTTTAACTTAATATTTTCCTCTCATACTGAAATTCATTGTTTTACTATATTTATATTTTGCATGGATTGGAATGATTTCATAATCAACGCTTGTTAATTTGTTTATTTTGTTCTATATTAATAATTTAATGTATAACTTAATTTTTTACTTAACTTATTTTGTTATTTATTATATTCACAATAGACTAGTGACTAGAGTTTTAAAATTATATGGATGAATAAGATATAACACGTGAGACAAGCAACATTTTTATTTCTAAGTTCGCAAAACAAATCACAATTTGCAACTATCATTAAAAGTTCAAATGAAAAAAACAAAAAAAAACAAAGAATATAAAATTAGAACAATGATATAACTTACATCGTATACGTAAAATTTTAAAATGTAAATACTGAATTGAAAGTATTGAATAATTGACTACTGTAAGCCTACTAGTCAATGACAAAGAAGTTAAAAACGAAAGCCAACACTCAGCCTGTCCCAGTTTCCAAGGCTCCTGTTTAACTATAAAGTTTAAAGTATAAACTAATAATTACAAATTAAACTTAAAATTATTTTTAACATAAAAGTATTATTTTTAAAACATAAAACTAATATATCAGCTATAACAATGAACATAATTTAATGACATGAGTAAATAAAATAGTTACTAATTAGTAGTTACTAGTAAGTTGTAACATAGTACTCACAAGTACTTGTTACCTTTAAGTTTGTAGTTTGTTTCTTCAATTTTGAAGTTTCGAAAAATAAAGTGCTTGTCATACCCAAATTCTTTTTCAAGAACAATAACATCCCAAGTTTGTTCGGCGAAAAGCGAGAACGCTTATCATTATGTATCTTCCCCGCTGTGCTGAATGCTCTCTCACTATCCATTCTTGTTAAATGTACTGATTTCTGGTTATTGTTTTTTTACTAGGGCTGTTATCGATTAATTTAAATTTAATCGATAACTTTTGAAAATTAACGATTAATTAATAGATATATTCGATTAAAGCCAAAAATAGACATTTATGACGTCATTAAACTGAACATTTCAAGGGAAGTAACAAAAACAGGTAATTGACTTATAAAAAATTTATTTGAGTTATTTTCCCTGTCTCTCAGATATTTAAAAATAAGAATATTTTGAACTAAATTTTATGACGATGTGTTGATACTTGATCGGATTTTTGTGCTGAAGGTGTTACGTCAGCGATGTATTTGATCCTTTAAAAGAGAATTGTTTATGGCAGTGAACACAGTAAACTTTTTCACCATCTTGACTTTGCCATCCGTAGTTAGGTTAAAAACAAAATTTTTGCTCAACTTTCCAGGTATATGTTTAATTTTAACCGCGCTGATGCTGTCAGCCATTATTTAGTTAACGTCTGCCGATCCACAAAAATTAATAAAATAAATTATAATATTACGCGGGAGAAGTTTTTACGTAAAGAAATATATAAATTATTATTAATTATTAATAATTAATTATCTATTAATATAATTTTTAAAAATATTATAAATATTTTCTTTAATTTTAATCGATTTTTTATCGATTAAAATAATTTCAATCGAAAAAAATTTCAAAGATTAATCGAGAAATTAATCGTTAATTTCTGCAGCCCTATTTTTACTTTTTAGATATTTGTTTATAAACGTCTTAATAATTAATTTAATTTCATTCATAAGTTCGTTACTTTATTAATATCCGGATACTATCCGGATCTGCCATAAGTATTTGCCGATCCGGATAGTGGCACAAATCGCGATATTTAATCCGGATATCCGGCATTCCAAATATTCGGCTGTTCCCTAGTAACAAGTTCATTTAGATATAACAAACACGTTTACGTATGATACAGTTAATGCTTATAAATTATGTTTATAAAATCATATGTAACTGGTTCATTTACATATAACAAACACGTTAAAGTATGATACAGTTAATGCCTATAAATTATGTTTATAAAATCATATGTAACTGGTTCATATACGTATAACAAACAAGTTAAAGTATGATACAGTTAATGCTTATAAATTATGTTTATAAAATCATAGGTAACTGGTTCATTTACATATAACAAACACGTTAAAGTATGATACAGTTAATGCCTATAAATTATGTTTATAAAATCATAGAAATGTCAAGCCAGTAATCGAGGTGTAAATTATCTAGGTCAAGTTTCATTTTTTAATATCCGTAAGTTATTTATTACTTCGATTTCCCTGTTGATAGAGTGACAATTTAATTTAGGAAAAGTTTTGCCTAGTTGCTTGTCTCCCTTCATTTCTATTGACTAGATGTAAACATGATGGAGATAAGACATGATATCTTCTATTTTTTTCTCAAATTTTAATGACTTCAATTTTCCATCAATAATTACACTTTGCTAAGTTCGCAAAACAAATCACAATTTGCAACTATCATTAAAAGTTCAAATGAAAAAAACAAAAAAAAATCACTTTCAC
>CALYLW010003183.1:0-14323 GCA_944989445.1 Ampullaceana balthica | reverse complement strand
TATGATGAAGTCCCAAATAGTAGGCGTAGCGTCTTGTTACCTGAATGTTACAGCCCTAGTGAGTTTGCTTCAGATATGAATGAGGTAATAGTTGGAACAGAACTATACAGTGGCGTAGCTAGGGGGGCGGTGGGGGCGGTCCGCCCCGGGCGGCACACATATAGGGGCGGCATTTGTGGCCATTTGAAAGGTTAAGTCATTTCCGACAACCCCCTTTTTCTTTTGAATTGGGAAAACCAAGGTGAAACAAAAATTTTCTTTATTTCGAGACTTAATTAACGGATTCGCGCAACATTTGTTTGATTACATAGTGGTGGTTATAACTAATGCAAAACCGTTCAAAAAATCGCTCACAAAAGTTATATATATATTTATTTTGTTTTGTAAATTAAGCGGTATACGTCACAAATGGTGCTTTTATAAGAAAATTGCACACACACACACACACACACACACACACACACACACACACATACACACACACACAAACACCACCAAAAAAACCACAAAGAAATTCACCACTGGGCCTAATAATATGTGCTATTAATATCGCCACGACAGTTTTTGCGCAGAATGATTCGCTAACAAGTACCTACATAACATGGTGGTTCAAACATTGTGTTTAACTTGCCAGTACTATTTTATATTACAGTTTCAGTTTTTAGAAAATTATTGTAAGGTAACTTGCTCAAAATTAAATATTTTTTTATTGCATTAAAGTAGCACACACACAATTTGTGTTTTTCATTAAATTACGGTTATTCATCAAAAATTGTACGCCTATACAATAAAAGTATTGTTTAAATAATTTGAATTCGTCTATTTTATGGAAAATTATTTAGATTTATGGCAAGAACATGAAAATATTCAACTTTCTCCGTTAATAAACACCAAAATAGCATAAATAATTTCGAAAAAGACATAGTTTAAAATTTCAAGCGTCTTGGAAAAAATGAGATCTGAAGAAGTAACTAGTAAAACGAGATCAGATGGTGGAATTTTACTCAGTTCATGCAATCTTTTTCTTTTCTATGTTATCTCAATTTATGGGAACCCGTCTCTTTTTAAAATTAATGCAAACTCATTTCATGGAACAAAGAGATGTGCAAATACAGAAAGCTGTTATAGAGAGTTGGATACATCAACTGATCGCCGAGTTAGAAGGAGAAAAAATATAAGTGGGGAAAATACAGAAGACGTGGCTCTATCTTAAGAGCAAGAAGTACTACGAAAAATGTTTTTATGCATGGATGCAATTATAAAAGAAAATAAAGATCGCCTTGATGAGTTGCATGTCCTTGCAAGCAAATATTCGTGTATAATACCATGTAAACTGCTAAATGAAGAATTTGAACATCAAATTAATTTCTTTATTGACATTGATAAAGAATAGTTCAATATTGAGAGGAATATGAATCGGGTTTTTATGGCTGTACACAGGGCAAGTCTTAGCAATTGCGGGGCCCTATATGGCTTAGTTTGCGAAAAGGACTGTAGGGGCCCAATTTGGGTAGGTATAAGGTATTAATAAGGATAATTAGTGAAAATTAAGATAGGTGGGGCCTATGAAAGTGCGGGACCCACTGTGCAACCATAGGTTGCAGTGGCCAAAGACCAGCCCTGGCTGTACCTAAACTACAAGAAGAGGCATTATGTTTGAAAAAAAAACGGGGGAAAGGCCCCCTTGATCTATTAAAATATATTCAGCAGTAAAGATTGAAAAATTCTGTCCCCAACAGTATAATTTTGCTAAGAATTTTTTCAACAATTGCTATCAGTGTATCTAGTTGTGAAAGGAGCTTCTCCAAACTGAAGTTGACAAAAAATTTATCTTCGTTCCACGATGATTGATTTAAGACTACAAAATTTTTGCAATATTGTTCATAGAACAAGATATTAAAAATAATTTAAATTTTGTAGCATAATACACGATTTTTCTACTATGAAAGTTAAGTAAGTTAATGTATAAACATGTTTACATTAATTACATACTAATGTATACAATTTCTTTGTTTATAAAAAAAAATCACATAGAATCTACATGTATTTATAAATAAAAAATTAATGCATATTAATTGGTAATGTTTTTGGTTGTAAATTTAGAATATGTTATGTCTCATTTGCTGCGACCTCAATAACTTTCTTGTGGCCTTTAAAAAAAAGTATCTTGTATTTTTATAAATGTGTATTTATAGGTATATTATCTTATATTACTCTTTTATTACTTCTTACATAAATAGGGCATGCAATGGAAAAAAATTTCCCCAAATATTCTGCATTTCAATTACAATTATTTATTCATGTTTATTAATTTATTTTTAAAAAATCACTTGATTCACGTAAGGGGCCGTCCATAAATGACGTCACGCGATTTGGCTGATTTTTTTACCCCCTCCCCCTCGTCACACGTCGTCACAAAAACTTAGATCCCTTCTTCAATATGACCTCACGAACTTTCCACCCACCCTCAGAAAATCTGTATTTCCTATTTGAAAATGAGCATGTTTCAAATAAAATTTTTTGTCATTTAAATGTTTTTAGTGTAAGGCTGCACTCTAATATCGTTACACGCGTGAAGCCATGTAAAACGTCATTAAATAAAGTGTCGGTTATCATATATTTAAGTGGAACTTTTATTTAAACTTGCGCGTTTTGATGTGACGTCAAATATGTGACTCCCTCTCCCCCCCCCCAGGTGCCTGACGTCATTTATGGACGGCCCCTATAAGGGCGGCAAATTGGAGACCGCCCCGGGCGGCAAAAGTTCTAGCTACGCCACTGGAACTATATATACATATTTAACGATTCTCAATTTATAAGAAGAATCATATTACAACTTCCATTAGCTTGTAATTGTGTTTAAAATGATTGTCTACAGTATCTTTAAAGAACTCAAGACAGCGAGAAATCGAGGTGAGTTCAAAACCAACAGATATCTCAGAGCAGGGGTCGGCAACCTTTTGCTAACTGCGTGCCAACTTTAGGTTTCAAATTATTCAAAGGTTTCAAATTATTCAAAGGTTTCAAATTATTCAAAGGTTTCAAATTATTCAAAGGTTTCAAATTATTCAAAGGTGTCAAATTATTCAAAGGTTTCAAATTATTCAAAGGTTTCAAATTATTCAAAGGTTTCAAATTATTCAAAGGTTTCAAATTATTCAAAGGTTTCAAATTATTCAAAGGTTTCAAATTATTCAAAGGTTTCAAATTATTCAAAGGTTTCAAATTATTCAAAGGTTTCAAATTATTCAAAGGTTTCAAATTATTCAAAGGTTTCAAATTATTTTTTTAAAATTATTCAAAGGTTTCAAATTACTCAGAGTGCCAACATCACAAATCATTTTATACAATTCGAGGTCAATATATCAACTTGATACAGGAAACGTGAAGAGTCTGAGTGTCATTTGAGATTGCCTGCCGTGCCAAGTGTGGCACACGTGCCATAGGTTGCCGAGCCCTTTCTCAGACCACTTAATCAATAAATGTCAATAATATTACATTCATTTTCAAATGAAATTACTTTTTTTTGAATTATCTGTATGAAATAATATCTTTATTTCGTTTACGCTCTACATTTAAATTAATATTTGTATCAAAATCTAACAAGGTTATTGTCTTAGGAAGTCTACTCTCATTGGTCCCCCAGCTGTTTGAGAGCGCCCTCTAACGCCAACAACAACATTGAGTTAAAACAGTTATGAAGAACCTTAAATAAAGCTCAGAACGAATAGCATACACGTTACAATAATAACTACATGTACATACATAATACAAATGAACAACGAAATTAGATATCATCCTGTATTTGAAATACATATTGCCCCAATGTTATACATACGGCTAAAGTCCATTCTCAATTTTTATTATGGGTTGAACGGAAAAAAGCTAGACACAAACATATAAAAGAGATATTAAATGTAACATGTTAACTAATACATTAAATTTAGTCTACAATACAATTACAGAACAATTTTAAAAAAAAATAGAGTTTTCACCATACAATAGTAAAACAAAAATAGAAATGCTATCACACACCTATGATATAAAAATAAAACTCATTGATAGAACAATCAGAGAATATAGAAGGAAAAAGCATGCTCACGGACTAATACGATGTAGGCAGAATTCTAATTTTGAGAGGACTCTGTAGATTCCAGAAAATCATTAGACCCAATTTAGATATTTAATACGCCATTGAATTTTAAATGTGTTTTTTTTTCCCTTTTAGATTTGAAGGAGGATGAAGACATTACTATGAGCAAAATCTCGAGAGTTATTAACCATTCATTCGACAGGTACAGATATGAATATTTGTTTCCAGCTTACATTTAACAGATTATTACACAACAATACAGTCAAATGAACAATATTGCACATGGGGTTTTGCTACGCAACAACTTTTATTTTAATTTTTTCAAAGTCGCTACTCTTTTTTTATGTGGCTTATTTCTATAATTTCGTAATTTTGTTTAACAAGTATTAACAACATTATGTGATGTGTAAATAAACAGTTAAAAAATTTTTTAAAGAAGAAGCCCTAAATATCCTGTTTAAGCCAATTATCGGGTATGGTCGTGTAATGCGGTTTATACATTTATAATTTATTTATCCATCTATTTCGCAGACTTAGGGAGTCACTGGCAAGCAAAACTGATGGTACAGGTGAAGCATAAATATTTTTTAAGACAATTATTTTTTACAAAATATTCCTCGGTTGTTAAATTTATTATAATGTTCTGCAATATTCACTTAAAATCAACTAAAATGTGTAAAATCTGGAATTCTTTAAATTACTTTAATGGGAAAAATATTTTAATTAAAAAAAATTGGTCTTTAAGAAGTAAAAAAAAATTAAAAATATCTAAGTCTGCATAAAGCGTCTGATTACATTTGTGCAGAAATTCATGAAAATGTTTAAGAATGTCGATTCTGTACGTTAATCCTTGGAAATCTGGATTCTTGACGTCTTTGTTTTTTCATTGCATTAAAAGAGGGCTGCTGAAATTAACTATTAATTAATCGATTAATCTTTTTTAAAAATAAGTTTTAATCGATTAAAATTAATTTGATCGATTAAAATTCGATTAAAATTTAAGAAAATATTTCTAATCTTTTTTATTCAATTTATTAATAAATTATTATTTTTTTATTTACATACTTTTCCCTCGTATTATTATTATTTATATAGACGTGCAGACGTAAAGAAAAAGTTTTTTCTTCCTTATTTCTTGCATACAGAACGAGTTTGCTGTGTTACGTCACAAAATTTGGGAGCCGTGGAATTACCGCGACTTAACCGGTTTTGCGAAATGATGAATCGGGATTTAATTGGATCTATAATCTATATATGCATTATAAAAATATAATGAATCGAAATTAATCGATTTAATTTTTTTCCCGATTAATCGAACACTTTTTAAAACCAGTACCAGCCCTAGATTAAAACAATTTTTAATGGGCACGTCATAAGAGGAGAGTGCGGCACAAATACAGCGCCGTATACTCATTCTAAAGCCGACCTTTTTTTGGACAAAATGTAGGGGAGGGGAGGTTGAAGGGGGGTCGTGTGGGTCATAGGTGATTTCTGCATGTACATTGAATATCGGTGCTGTTATTGTAGATCATCAAAGTCCTTTTCTACATTCTACCAGATTCGAATGCTCTATATCCAGAAGCTATAAAATAATACTGAACATCTCCACTTATCTTATTTACTTATTTATATTCATTTTTGTAAATGTTCTTATTAATAAATTGTTTTAGACATTTAGTTTTCAGCAACGAATTTTAATGTACGCGCTTTCGCCACTTTTTGCACACACCCAAAAAAAAATTAAATTTAAAAAAAAATTAAATTAAAAAAAGAAAAGAAAACGGCCGCGGTGGTCTAGCGGTAGCGCGCTGGACTGCCGAACCTTGACAGAGGCCGGTCACGGATTCTATTCTCGGTGCTGACAAGGCCCCCGAGGCATTGTGCTAGCCACACAATCCCTTGCTCGTTAGTGGTGGCTAGCGGGTGGGCGGGCGCTTATCTTATCTGTTTACAGACGCTCCTTCTATACAGAAGATTATTGGGAGCCGTGGAATTAGGTTCTACATATGCAGTTCACTCATTCTCTCGCTTATAGATATCTCTTTTGCCTTCTAAATTATAAATCTTTAATTTTTACACCAAAAACCGCCCGACGTTTTTAGTCATATTAAACCAAAGTACTTGAACATTTAAGTTTTAAATTATTTTCTTCTTTTTAGCCCACTTCTAAAAACTTTGTTTTTAAAAATCCATTTTTACCTTTATTTATTTTGGGTCGGCTTACGAGCGGGTTACACACTTTTTATACAAGTCTCTTGCAAAAGAGAAGGGTCGGCTTTTAAACGAATGTGCTATAGAACGAGTATGTACGGGTAATTTTCATATTTTTGTTTTGTTGCTTTCAATGTTTCACAATTATTCAAGAGATACATTTTTTGCTTTAAAAACAGCTGAGCACGAAATCCGTGTATGTGTAGAAAAGATTCAAGCAACAAGAGCGAAGGAGAAGAAGGGAAAAGAGAACACAACACAGACCACTCGCCAATCAACAGGTCTGTTTAGAAACGCTGCACAAGCCAAATCTATTTGTTTAGTTGTGTTTCTCTTTCTGGACCCAATGTCTATCACTTGGTCTTTTCAGCACACGGCAGTTTTTTACTTGATGCTGTGATTTAAAAAAAAACAACAAAACTATGTAGAGGATGGGGGTGGGATTCGTTTATGAAATTTGTCTAATATAAGTCATTCAAATGGTCTTAAACTGGAAGGTAAGAACCTAAAAATAACCTTGAGCTGTACTTGCTTTCACTGGCTACTTTTAACAAACTTTTACGTTACTTTTATTCTTTTATTGAGGCCCCTATCCTATTAACTCGTGCACGCTTCAGGGTCTGTATATGTCGTCAGGAACTGTATATGTCGTCAACTTTTTCAAAACGCTCGTAAACACGTTTTGTGAATTGCAAGAGTGCTGAAATTTTAGCAGTAGGTTTGGCTTGTGGGGAGGATTAAGCTATTAAAGTTTCAGATCGATTGAATATACCGTAATTAAATTAATGCATTTTTAGTTTATCTTTATATATCTGTATATGTCGTCATCTAGTATTCGGGTCAGCATGTGAAAAACCTTGGGAAATGTCCTAAAAATAGCTAACCAATCGGCATTAAACCTACATAAAAGTCATTGCAAATGGCCGCCCCCATGTTTCGAACTTTGTTTGCGTGTGCTTATGAGAAATGTTTTTGAAAATTCAATGTACGACGAGTGTCTGATGAACCAAGCACTTGACAGGAAAGTGGAACTTTTTTATGTGTTTTATTCTTTTGATTCTTTCAGTATCTAAGTCATAATTTTATCAATAATACTTTTCTAGGTCAAGTAACACGCTATTTTAGAGCTAATCATAGTCGTGTTGTGTGTAGGACATGTGTAGTGTGTACAGAAAAACATTCCAGATAGAACAAGCGAAATCCTAGAATGTCTTATGTAGGCAATCTATGTGTTGTGAAAAATATTTTTTTTGCTAAGTGGATCAGCGCACAAACAGCTTACAAAAGGAAAAGGAATATTACATAAAAAGAAAAGTTCAAGAAAGTGTTGAACAACGGAAAAAGCGACTATTCACTAACAAACGAAACAAAGCAATGCAGAGAGAATTAACGCGAGGAGACTGCAATAATAGTTTTCGGGATCGGTATCCTCTCGGAAATTAGGTGTACGTACGATTGCTGGTCTTGTTCGAATTCGCATTTCGCTTTTATCACTAAGAGTTATCAAGTTCGTTTTCATTTCGGCCTGAAGTTCGTCACAACGAATCTTTTGTTATCGCGTAAAAGGAGAAAAGAAAATGAATAAAATAACTTTTAAAAAAGATGAGGCCCAGCTGCAGTGAGGAATGTAGAATATCGCATAAAAAAGTAGAAAATAATTGTTTTAGTCATAAACTAAGTAGTCACACAGGGGGTCTCAGAACTTTTGTGTCAGTTGATCAAATTTTATATCTCACATTAAATCCCACAATCGATCACAATAAATATCAATAAAACGTAGAGTTCTGAGTCCCCCTGTGTGACTACTTAGATTGTGACTAAAAAAGTATTTCTGCTTTTTCATGCGAGATTCTACATTCCTTACAGCATTTGGGCCTCATCTTTTTTTAAAAAAAAGTTTTTTGTTTATTTTATTTGTCTTAAACACATGTACGCATTCACACATACTCTCACAAATAAAAATGTATATAGATAGTAATTTTTCAAAATATATAATTGAATTTCTAATTATTCGATTCTCTCCAAGATGTCGCTAGTAAAATAAGATTAATTTAAAAAAAAAGAAACACTTACAATTAAAAGGATGAAAATGTTTAAGTTTAAAAAAAAACAAAGCCGCGATTTATATTTATAATACTTATATGCACGAGAGAACATAAATTAAATGTTGCTTCACTGGAGAAGGTACTACATGTTTCAAAACCACCCTAATCGAATTGCTTTTATCTGGTGATTTTGTTAAGAAGTCGTTCCCATCGTTTTTCTTTTCGTTTCTGTGTTTTTAAAATCTTTACTAAATTATTATTTCTTCATGATATAATATGTATTGAATTGTATAATGTACATTTAATTTTAATACACGTGCTCCTTTATTTGTTCATTAGCTGAATTGTCTACTTTTGTATTACTCTTATTAATACAGTTTCTATTTGTCGTTTCGACCATTCAATTCATTTGTGTATCTTGTATTTTATTTAAAAGCTTTATCGCAGTCCTATTCTATAATATGATATACTGCTCCTAAGGCCCACGGGATGAGAAGAGGAATGCCGCACGCCTCTCCCAGACAGACGTTCGTAGAATTGCCGCGGAGGTAGTGAAAATGTTGAGACATTCTGAATCAGCAGAGCGCTTCTCAGAGACGGCCTCAATATACATGCCGGCCAGAGATTTCATCGGTCACAACAGGGGTCTGAGTTCATTACAAACTGACCACCTAACAGAGGAGGCGGCTCTAGTCGTGCTAAAAATACCTGGCCATGGTAGCCTAATTCTATAACTAATACACATCAACAATAATAAAGCAGTATTCATTTCAATTCGTTATTAAAATGTTAACTTTGAACTAAATCATTCTTTATTACTTAAAATTAAGATTGAAAGTACATTGAAGAGACTCGTTATTTCTAAATTCAATTGTTACATTTATTTCAATAAAATGTTTTCTGCATATTACAGGACCCAGCGTTATGTCAGAAGGAACCGGAAAATTAACCATCAGCCGGGCAAGGACAAGGTTATTTGCTATGTAAGCAGTAAGCTACCCTGTCATTGAACTATCGACACGTTAATGGAATTGTTGTATTATTTATTTTAAAACTATACAATGGATTTTACAGGGAAAAAAAAGAAGCATAAAAAATAATTTACACAAGTTTAAGAATTTTCTTGATGTTCTTTACAAATAGATCTACACGCATACAAAATTAAGTCAAAACAATGGGAATTCTCCTTTTAATTGTTGCCGAACAGAAAAGCTATGACTGCACCCCACTTATAGACGTATTAGATCTACTTAAATGTTGGAAATTATAATGTTTTTACAATTTTTTAAATTTTGAACCACTCGAGTTACTCGAGGCACAGGGTGCGCACCGAAAATTAGTGCTTTAGTCAAAGGTTCGCAGCTCCAGTGGACGCGTAATCATAGAATTTTAAAAAAAAATACGTAGAGAGTCAATGTTGGCCACGAGTCTTTCAAGGGAGATAAGGGAATTGATGGTAAAGCAAAATTTGCCCCTTTTCTCAAATGATCGTAAATAGTTAACACGTTTATACAAAGATGGTCGAACGATTTCATGAGTTTATGTAAATGGAACACGCAAACGCAAAACTACACACACTAACATAAAAACACACAGAAACCAACACACGCACGCTAATACCCAGAAACACACAGATAAACACAAACACAAACACACACCAAACTCATAATGAATTCCAATATCATAATTCTTCCTCCAACAGTCGCTCGAGGAACAAGCGAGGACTGGAGTGGCGATGTGTTAAGGTTCGACCTTTAGCTGACAAGAAATAAAACCAATCGACAGTGATCAATGGAGGAAGCACAGCGATCTTACAATCATCATTCAGATGAAGACTGAACATTGTCCCACACGAAACTACTTACATAGGCCTGACACGAGAACGGATAATGGCTGTTGAATTTGTGGCAACTCCTAGGAATCGGTCGCGCATCTGATGGTCGAATGCTTGTCGACATTGCAAATCCACAAATAATGTGGAATATTATCTTCAAGGCAATGCACGCTTGATGAGGTTTGCCAGTAAAACAATGAGCCGGGTCATGATAGCCTGAGCTCGACCCCAAAAGAGAATGCCATGTATTATGAAAAGAAGCGTCATCATTCTTGTTATGGCTTTTAAGTTGTCCTAGCCTGGCATCTGGATTGAGGGATGGAGCTCTCTTTAAGCGACCGGCCACTAAACTGAGCAATATGTGAATCAGTCACCAAGTTTGGAGTGTCTGTACGGAATATAAAGCAAGATGAACTTATCCGTGTGTTTGCAGATACGTTTAAAAAAGAGTAAATCCATCAAATATACATATTTTTTGTAACTGTATTTTTAATGCAGTTAATTTCCGTATTAATCATTAAACATTTAGTTTAAAATATTAATTTATGCGTACATAATGTGATATTTATACACGTAAAATCCACTATAATCTACTTACCGGTAATTTGTTTGTTTTAAGAGTCCACAACGACATCGAACTGCTAATTCTGCCTTGAATTTGTCCTTACAGTGAAAGCATGAAATGATCTCCCAACGAATCGGATGAATTTTTGTTTTGGAGCCAGATAATATTTAGCTGAATATTGATGCCTATGGGAGAGGGGCAATAGGTTTTATTTGTTTAAAAGACACGTTGAATCGCGAGGATTTCGCGTAAAATTTACTTCAGTTATGCTAAAAACAATAACTGTTGCTAAGCTGTAGAGTCGATGCCGACCAAAGCTGGGATAATTTTTTAAACTCTTTCTCCAACCAATGAAAAATACCCTTCAAACAGTCATTAAGGTGGCCCTATTTATAAACAAAAATATCTGTTCCGGTAATTAGCCTCACGCTTACGCAAATTCATATAACTCCTTATATAATGAATTTACTTGTCTTAAAGCCTCAATCATTCGTTTTCAATCCATTTTTTTCCGGTTGGGGCAGTTCCTTTTGAATTTCTCCATTTATAAATTTAATTTCATGCAATTTATGTTTATAGAGCCTGACCGGTTTTGTTGATATTTTTTTTAAAAATATTGTCTCTGTAAGACACGCCAGACATGCTCAAATCAAATGAATGATTAAAAAAAAATATTTTTATCTACCTACAAAGATACATGTTACTTATTATTATCTTGTGTCAATTTGTTGCGACTAATTAATGCATGTTGGAGCCGATTTTTGTATTACTTCCTCTAAATAAGTCAAATACATTTATTTCAATGTAAGCAACGCTATTTTAACATTAAAAATGATTAACAACGCATTTTTTTAACATTTTGAATTGAACAAAATATTATTAAATACATATCATTTAAAAATACACTAAAAATAGCAGTGTAATAACGTTATTATTAACAAAGTGTAATGGTTTAAGAAGACAAATACTTGGAGTTCTCTCATTTGCAAATAAACCCCTCACCAAAAAAACTCTTGTTTACTTATAGTTCAAAAAGCTTACATTAAGAGGGACATCAAGGTACTAAGAGCAGACATATATATATATATACAGACATACACAGTTATACAGACACAGATATGCAGACACAGACCTAGAGACATACGCTGACACACATACACAGACGTAGACACACAGACACGTGAACATTACAATAAACTCGAAATCTGATAGAAATACTTTAAAATTACACACAAAGTCTTCTCCGCAACGATTGCAAATGTAAAATAAATTAATGGCCTTCAATTTACACATATGTTAAAAAACAACAACATATTTTGGATGTATCAAATAGACGATTTTATTGAAAGTACTTGAAAAGGTGTACAAGTAGCTAAGAGCTAGATGTATTGTACACGTTGGTGTACTTTAAAGTTGTGCAACTCTGAGTACATGTCATCTTTACAACTACAAGTACATGTCATTTGCACAACTATGTGCACCTGTCATATGTACTACTACATGTACCTGTCCAAAGTACAGCTACGTTTATATGTCTTCTTTAGAATTATTTGCATCTGTCATCTGTACAACTACATATACATGTCCTTTATACAACAATAGACACGTACCTTTCATTTATATAGCTACGTGCAACTGTCATCTGTACAACTACATGTAGCTGTCATCTGTACAACTACATATACATGTCATTTATACAACAATAGACACGCACTTTTTATTTGTATAGCTACGTGCATCTGTCATCTGTACAACTACATATACATGTCATTTATACAACATTAGACACGCATTTTTATTTGTACAGCTACGTGCATCCGTCATCTGTACAACTACATGTAGCTGTCATCTGTACAACTACATATACATGTCATTTATACAACAATAGACACGCACCTTTCATTTCTACAGCAATGTGCATCTGTCATCTGTACAACTACAAATACATGACATTTATACAACAATAGACACGCACCTTTCATTTCTACAGCAATGTGCATCTGTCATCTGTACAACTACATATACATGTCATTTATACAACAATAGACACGCACCTTTCATTTCTACAGCAATGTGCATCTGTCATCTGTACAACTACATATACATGACATTTATACAACAAAAGACACGCACCTTTCATTTGTACAGCTACGTACATCTGTCATCTGTACAACTACATATACATGTCATTTATACAACAATAGACACGCACCTTTCATTTCTACAGCAATGTGCATCTGTCATCTGTACAACTACATATACATGACATTTATACAACAATAGACACGCACCTTTCATTTCTACAGCAATGTGCATCTGTCATCTGTACAACTACATATACATGACATTTATACAACAATAGACACGCACCTTTCATTTGTACAGCTACGTGCATCTGTCATCTGTACAACTACATATACATGTCATTTATACAACAATAGACACGCACCTTTCATTTCTACAGCAATGTGCATCTGTCATCTGTACAACTACATATACATGACATTTATACAACAATAGACACGCACCTTTCATTTGTACAGCTACGTGCATCTGTCATCTGTACAACTACATATACATGTCATTTATACAACAATAGACACGCACCTTTCATTTCTACAGCAATGTGCATCTGTCATCTGTACAACTACATATACATGTCATTTATACAACAATAGACACTCACCTTTCATTTCTACAGCAATGTGCATCTATCATCTGTACAACTACATATACATGACATTTATACAACAATAGACACGCACCTTTCATTTGTACAGCTACGTGCATCTGTCATCTGTACAACTACATATACATGTCATTTATACAACAATAGACACGCACCTTTCATTTCCACAGCAATGTGCATCTGTCATCTGTACAACTACATATACATGACATTTATACAACAATAGACACGCACCTTTCATTTCTACAGCAACGTGCATCTGTCATCTGTACAACTACATATACATGTCATTTATACAACAATAGACACGCACCTTTAATTTGTACAGCTACGTGCATCTGTCATCTGTACAACTACATATACATGTCATTTATACAACAATAGACACGCACCTTTCATTTTACAGCAACGTGCATCTGTCATATGTACAACTACGTAAACCATTATTTGTACATAGCACAACGTTAATAAGCTATGTTTAGCATAATAGTGAGCGGCGTAACGTGGGTATGTGCTGCCTGGAGCAGAACCCAGGTTTGTCGCGCGAGGAAATATATGGCGATGCTATAAAGACAAGATAATTTTTTATTATAAAGTGATAATTAGGGCACTATACATTTTTATGTTAGAAAAAATAGATAGAGCTTTGTTTCTTGATTAAAGTTTAGGTTTTCTGATTTTAATTTTTATCATGGCATAAATTTGATGTATCTATATTATCAGCCAATAGCCAAAAATGATATAAATTAAACAAATCTTGATGTATTTATTATTGATCGTAATGAATTTTTCATTAACTTAATTCTAGAGATGCATCTCTCACAGCTGTTTTAAGGAATATTCGAAGTAATGATCCTATTATAGGCAGGTTAACTTTGAGCCTAAA
>CALYLW010003182.1:0-14338 GCA_944989445.1 Ampullaceana balthica | reverse complement strand
ACGTCTTAATTTTCAATAATTTTTATTTTATATAGCTCATATAGGGAAAAACTACATTTTGGGCCCCCGGCCCCCAGTATCTTATATATATGGAACGAAACCTGTTTAATAACCTTTCCGGTATAATTTTGTGTACGTGTACCAAATTTCACGTTATTTGGTTGTCTGGATCTTGAGTTATAAGGGAACAGACAGACGACGGACAGACAACAAATGCGTCTTATATATATAGAGATATAGATATATATATATATATACTAGGGGCAAGTACCCGGCTTCGCCCGGGTTTAAAATAAGGTTTTCTGTAGAAGCGTACACAACTAACTGTTTACTTGCATGCTATAAAATGGTACATTTAACAGTGTATGTGCTGCATGGCTTAATTTCAAGGATGTCACCATCCTCATCTTTCACAATAACAGTTTTGAGATCTTCAAATGAAATAGGTCCCCGAATATGGTGCAGCAGGAGGCGCATGTGAAATGCTTCTCTGTTGTGAGGATGCACAGTGTACACTCTTCCCAAGGCATTGTCTGTCACATATCCCGGGAAGTCTGCAAGAGGTATACCTTTTTTCGGATTTGCCAGACCTTTTGACTGGCATCCCAGCGAAAATGTCTAGGCACTTCAGAATACAGCAATGTTTTTGCAAGAGGATCTGTTTTGCAGAGATCAAAAAACGCTGTTAATGTAGTCTTTGTTGGAGTGTCTGTCAAATGTGCTGTTGGCTGTCCTGGTTTATAGTATACTCCTTGGCCTCCTTCAAGATGTACTGCCAAGTGAACAACTGTTGGATACCTTTGATGGATGGGAAAGTTAAGCAGGCGCCACACTGCCTCACTGCTACTAATGTATCGTCCTTGTTGATAATTAATTGGTAACCCCATCAAGCCTGTTCGGCATTTCATTTGCAACAGTAAACATGGCTGCATCACTTCCCTTGGTAACATAATTGCAAATCTACTTGATGCTTGTGTTTCTATGACGTACATAGGTCATTCCATCCTGTGCATATTCATGCATGTAACGGGGCCCTCCACTGAAGGATGAAGGCAGCACCACTAATTTGCCAAGATTTTCAGAAGTCACATTGTTGTCATTCCTTACTGCCTCTAATAGTACACCATAGTCCTCAGCTCTAAGTTTTGTTTGGTTGAGTCTGATGAAACGCAATCTCTCATTCTCAACCTTAGCATACATATCCACTATGTATTGCTGGAAAAGGCGCGGGCATCTGAGGAGTGTATTAAATTCGTTGACTCTTTGCATCATGCGATATGCATAGTAGTCATTGCTTGTGGCCTTGTTTACATCTTTTATGTTCAAATCATAGCCATCTTCTCCTCTAAACAAATAGCAGAGGATACTGAAGTGGATCATATGACCTGTGAGTGTCTTGAATCCTTTGAAGTGGCATTTGTGAGCAACTTCTTGAATGCAGCACAATGTCTCTACGATCACCTAGCTCTCCAGCAATCATGATGCCACTTCACTAACAGATGGTGCATTGAATCTGCCTTTGTGTTCCTTTAATGGTGCTTTGCCGGAAATTTTGATTTTGTAGTCCACTTGAGTGTTATCCATAATCTCAGCAGCCATTTTAAATGACCTCACATAGCTGTTATGCTGATGCAGCATTCTTTGCAGTTTGAGGACAATGTTTCTGTCAACAGGACTGTCAAGCAAATCCAGTCGTCTTTGCACTTGCTCATCTTCTCCCAAGAAGTAAATCTGGAGATATTTGCTGTCTACAGCATTGACTGGATGAAGAGGTCCAGCATGGTGGTACACTTGGCCTTGGACCTTGAATGTTGGTGTCCACCCGTTATTCACGACAACATTAGACTTGAAGGAAGTCACGGCAAACATATTATTGAATAGTCTAATAAGTTTCACAAAGTCCTTTGATTGTGCAGTTTCACCATTCAACAGAATGCACAATGGTTCTGGTGGCTTTAGAATTGGGGGCAGTTTGACTTTACCACTGGAACAGCACATGCCTGGAGTTTCTTTGCTCAGCTGTTTCAGCTGCTCTGGGAACTCTGTGGCGGACCTGATCTGCCTGGATTTTATATATTTTTTTTTCGTATGTTATCATTGCGGGAGAGTACTCAACAACTTCCCAAAGTTTCATGCTCCTATTTACACGGGAAGTTGGATATTTAATGATTAGTCTGTTTTATATAGCTCATATTAGGAAAATACCTACATTTTGGCCCAAGGCCCCCTAGTGAGTAATAATTTTATATATTTTTTTCGCATGTTACCATCGCGCGAGGGTACTCAAAATCTTCCAAAAGTTTCATTCTTCTACTTACATGGTAATTTGGAGAATTATTGATGAGTCAGTTTGATATATGAAAAAAAAACTACATTCAGGCCTCTGACCACCCAGTGAGTGATAATTTTTATTAATGTTTCGCCAGTTACCATTTTGGGAGGGTATATAACAACTTCACAAAGTTTCATGCTTCTACCTACACAGGAAATAGGAGATTTAATGATGAGCCTGATTTATATAGCTCATTTAAGAAAAAACTACGTTTGGGCCCCCGCCCACCCCCCTACCCAGTTAGTGATAACTTTATACTTTTTTCGACTGTTACCATTGCGGGAGGGTACTCAACGACTTTCCAAATTTTCATGCTTCTACCTACTCGGGAATATGAGGAATTGGTGTTGATTCAGTTTTATATAGCCCATATAAGGAAAAACCGGTTTTGGGGCACCCGGCCACCCATGAGTGGAAATGTTTACATTATTTTTCACCAATTATCGTCATAATAGTGTATTTGGCAAGTTCCCAAAAGTTTCATGCTTCTACCCTCACGGGAGGTTGGAGAATTAGTTTTGAGTCAGTTTTAAATATACGGAAAAAAAATACATTTTGGCCCCGCCCCCAGTAAGTGATAATTTATATAATTCATTTTTCTGTTGTATGGGGTTTATTTGTTTTAAAGAAACATTTCGAAACGCAATGTTTGAGCTTAAAATGTGCCCTGCTGGTTTCGTTTAAGTTATGCAAAAAGTATAAACACAGTTGCTTAGCTACAGTGTTTATGCCACCCAGGGATGGACGATATTATTGACTCCTACCCTCGCCGATAAAAGGAAAAAGCTTGATCGGACGACTGGATAAAATACATATAGAATATACAAAAAAGAAACAGTGTAAAGTAAAAAAATATGTAATTTGCAAACAAATTTTATAAAAATATATACGTAATCTTGTTAGAGGCGCAACATTAACAGACATAAAAATAAACCATTTCATAACATTTAGTTCACAACAAAAAACACACACACTCACTGATTCACACATGTGCACACAAATACTTAAACGCATACCCACAGCGGTATATTAACAATTAAAAATATAAATTAAAATAATAACTGCTCTTTTCACTTTGTTTCCTATTTACAAATTAATATGAACTCAAACTATGACGTCACATCACATTATTTTATGGCAATAAACGCCATCTTGTTAATCTCGACACCAAAATGTTTAATATTTTACGTCTTAATTTTCAATAATTTTTATTTTATATAGCTCATATAGGGAAAAACTACATTTTGGGCCCCCAGCCCCCAGTATCTTATATATATGGAACGAAACCTGTTTAATAACCTTTCCGGTATAATTTTGTGTACGTGTACCAAATTTCACGTTATTTGGTTGTCTGGATCTTGAGTTATAAGGGAACAGACAGACGACGGACAGACAACAAATGCGTCTTATATATATAGATATATATATATATATATATATATATATATATATATTATATATTTATATATAGATATATATATATATACTAGGGGCAAGTACCCGGCTTCGCCCGGGTTTAACAACAACAGCAACAACAACAAAAACAACAACAGCAACAACGACAAAAACAACAACAGAAACAGCAACAGCAACAAAACAACAAAAACAAAACAACAAAAACAACAAAATCAACAACAAAACAACAACAAAACAACAACTACAACAACAACAGCAACACTAACAAAGCAACAACAACAAAACAACAACTACAACAGCAACAACAACAAAGCAACAACAACATGAAGGACATTGACGTCGCAGGGCAAGGGATGTGGACAACAACAACAACAGCAAAAACAACACAAAAGCAACAACAGCAACAACAACAAAAACAACACAAAAGCAACAACAACAGCAACAACAACAAAAACAACAACAGCAACAACAACAAAAACAAAACAACAACAAAAACATCAACAACAAAACAATAACAAAGCAACAACAAAACAATAACAAAGCAACAACAAAAACAACTACAACAATAACAGCAACAACAACAAAGCAACAACAACAAAACAACAACAACAAAAGCAACAACAACAAAGCAACAACAACAAAAAAATTATTTTATGGCGATAATCGCCTTCTTGTTAATCTCGACACCAAAATGTTTATTAATTTGCGTCATTATTTTACGTCTTAATTTTCAATAATTTTTATTTTATATAGCTCATATAGGGAAAAACTACATTTTGGGCCCCCGGGCCCCAGTATCTTATATATAAGGAACGAAACCCGTTTAATAACCTTTCCGGTATAATTTTGTGTACGTGTACCAAATTTCACGTTATTTGGTTGTTTGGATCTTGAGTTATTAGGGAACAGACAGACAACAAATGCGTCTTATATATATAGAGATATATATATATATATATATATATATATATATATATATATATATATATATATATATATATATTTATATACAAAAACATGCAGCGTTGGTTTTTTCTGAAGAATGAAGTTAATTTTGGCTGGCATACTCTTTTCATATTTCTTTATCACATGTCTGCACAAACATGTGTCTCTTTTACGTTAGCCATTGAACATAGTTGTATTGTTTCCTTACTTACATATGTCTGCATTTAGAGAGTACGTTCTCCACCAGCTCCACATCACCATCTTTGAATTCCAACCAAATACGTGGTATGTCTATGTATTTCAAAGTTTTATGGTAGGTGGCCAAAAGATGAAGAAAACTGATCACCTGAAGACCAAGGATACATGTGTCTTTGTTTTTAATAAAAGCCGTAAAAACTATAATAAGGCCCATGCCGTGTTTATATATATATATATATATATATATATATATATATATATATATATATATATATACATATATATATATATATTATGGCTGGTAACGATTAATTAAAAAATAATCGTTCAGTTTTGAAAAATGAAATATTAATTTAATGAATTAATAGTTAATTTCGTTTAAAGCCAAAATTTAAAATTATGTTGTCATTAAACTGAACATCTTAAGACAGTTAATTGACATTTAAAAAAAATAAATATTTTGAACTAAATTTTATTTTAGTAAATCCACGTCTACATAAATGAAATCAATTGCAATAATACGTGGGAGAAGTTTGTAAAATTAAATTTTTTCAAATCGATATTTGATCGATAAAATTGTTAACGATTTATCGAGAAATTAATCGTTAATTTTCATAGATCTAATATTTATATATATATATATATATATTTATATATATATATATATATATATATATATATATATGTATGTATGCAAGTATGTATATGGGATACGTCTTGCTTCAGGGACGATGGCATTGACTCCAGCTCTTCGCACTTCTTCCTCCCCTTAGTTTCTTAAAAATATTATATATATATAGATATATATGTATATTAGAATGTTATCGATTAATTAAAATTTAATCGTTTACTTTTGAAAAATTAACGATTAATTATTCGTTAATTTCAGTTAAATCCAAAAAATAGAAATTTATGATATCATTAATTATGATTTCAAGGGAAGTAACAAATACAGGTAATTAACTTTTTTTACATTTTATTGAGTTATTTCCCTAGTCTCAAAAATATTGAAAATTAAGATTATTTTGAAAAAAATTTCAGGACAATATGTTGATACTTGATCGGATGTTTGTGCTGAAGATGGTACTTCAGTGAAGTATTTGATCCTTTAAAAGAGAATTCTTTATGTCAGTGAACACAAGAAACTTTTTCACCATCTTCGACTTTGCCATCCGCAGTTAGCTTAAAAAGAGCATATTTGTACTACATTCCTGTTAAATATTTAAATTTAACTGCGCTGATTTTGTCAGCCATTTTTTTAGTTGATGTCTGCCGGTAGACACAAAGTAGTTAAATAAATTATAATATTACGCGGGAAAAGTTTGAGCGTAAAAATATATCATCATTTGTTCTTTGAGTTCCTTGTGGAACATAGGGCCTCTGTCAAAGCTCGCCACTCTACACAGTCCCTTGCCCAGTCGCTTCAGTTCTTCCCAGCTCTTCCCAGTCCTTCCAGCCTCGTCCAACATGCTCCGTCTCCATGTACGCTTGGGTCTTCCTCGTTGTCGTTTGCCCTGGGGGTTCCAATCTAAGGCCTGCCTAGCCCTGCTGTTATCTTTCCTGAGGGTGTGTCCAATCCATCTCCACTTTCTTTCCATGATTTGTTGCTCTACTGTTTTTTGTCCACACCTCTCCCACAGCTTGGAGTGTTCGACCTTATCGAACCATTTTATTTTCAGAATATTTCTGATGCATCTGTTAACAAAGGTCTGGAGTCTATTTTTTGTTGTCTCTGTCGTCCGCCATGTTTCGGATCCATAAAGTAGGACCGTTTTAACATTGGTGTTAAAGATTGTTACTTTTGTTTTGACAGAGATGTGTGTAGCTCTCCAGACCTGTTTCAGATTGGTAAAAGCCTGTTGCGCCAAATTTATTCTTCGTTCGATAACCTGATCAGTTCCCCCTGATACACTGACCCCACTCCCAAGGTATACAAAGTTGTTTACTTGTTCAAGGTTACGGTTTTCTACTTGGATGACTCCATCTTGTAGGAAGTTTATTTTCAAAAATTGTATTTTTTTAATGTTTATATTGAGTCCTACTCTTTTCCCAGTCTCGCTCAAGGCTGTGATTTTGTCTTGCATGTGTTGAAGTCTGTGAGACAGAATGGCAAAGTTATCCGCAAACTCTAAATCTTCTATTTTGTGCATTAAGTTCCACTGGATTCCTTTTCCTGAGCTTGCATACGCTTCTTTTGTGACCCAGTCTAACACAAGAAGGAACAGAAGTGGTGAAAGGAGGCATCCTTTTTTGACTCCAGTTGTGACATGGAATTCATCTGTTAGTCTACCACTATGTACTATTTGGCAGGTGAAGTTTTCGAACAGATTTCGGATGATGTTAGTTATATTGTTTGGTATTCCATAGTGCCTCATTATTGACCATATAGTTTATCTATTTATGCTATCAAAGGCCTTTTCAAAGTCCACAAATGTGGCATAGAGTGGAGCTTGCCAATCAATAGATTGTTCTATAATTATCCGGAGTGTTGCTATTTGGTCAATGCATGATCTTCCTTTTCTGAACCCAGCTTGTTCTTCTCTCAGGAGATCATCGCATTCATCTTTTATTCTGTTTAGTATTGTTCTGCTAAAGACCCTTCTTGGTACTGATAGTAGAGTAATTCCTCGCCATTTATCACATTGTGACAGATCCCCATTCTTTGGAAATTTAATCAGTAAGCCCCTTTTCCAAAAAAATATTTACATTATTATTAATTATTAATAATTTATCAATTATTTATTAATAATTTTTTAATAAAAATATTATAAATATTTAATTAAATTTTAATCTAATTTTTATCGTTTAAAATAAATTTAATCGATAAAAAGTTTTAACGAGTAATCGAGAAATTAATCGTTAATTTCCGCAGTCTTAATATATATATATATATATATATATATAACTATATAATTTGCAATTGTCACGCAAGTCAGTAGTGTCTGTCAGTCAGTCCTACGCTATGCGAGGTAATTCTCGATAAAAAAATAAAAAGTTGCTTTCGACATTATAACAAAATGTGTTGCTCACCATAAAATATTGTGACGTGACGTCATTATTTGAGCTTTTATTAACGTGTGAAGGGAACGAAGTAAAAAGAGCAATGTTTTATTTGATGTGATTAATATTATTATTATTTTTTGTATTAAATGTCCGTTTTTGTGTGTGTCCATGCAAATATTATGGACGTAATTATAAATTTAATTTTCTATATTAATATATAACATTCGGTTTTTGGTTTATGAAATTTACAATTGGTTGTCGTTCGGTTGTCAAGTTTCGAAGCGTTTTGAACTACAAAGCCATTATTTATTACTGAAAATGAAATTTGTAAATTTATGCTTCAGTTTAGCGTTTGTTTTTCTTTTATACACTTTGAGATTGCATATTTGTATGTTTAAAAAAATAATCGGACTCCTCCCCACAATAGTTTTTTTATTGCTATTTACATGTAATATTTCAATGTGTCTTAGACTAATTCTGAATAAAAAATATTTGCTTTTAATATAGAAATGGAAGGGACTTGACAATAATGAAAGCGTTTATTAGAATTCCTAAAACGTGTATATTAAAGTTGATACCTTAATGTTTTCTTTTATCCAGTGCTTAACTTTACTTCAAAGCTTTCATGCAAAATAAATAGTTCGTTGTTATTCATACTTGTAAATAGTTACAATTTTTTATTTACATGTTTTTGATAATGTAAAAGTAATAATGTATGGACCAATGGGCGCATAAACTGATAAGTCATAATAGATCTTGAAAAGGTGCTGACTTGACAACAATAAAAACGTTTATGTGAATTACTAACACGTGGATATTAAATTGTAAATACGATTAACAGTTGATAAGTTAATCTTTTCTGTTATCCTGTGACAAACATTGCTTACTACGTTTCATGCAAAATAAATAGTTATTAACATGTGTAAAATTACAGTTTATTTTTTTACATGTTTTGAAAATGTTGTGGTAATAATGTATGGACAAATGGGCGAATAAACTGACAAGTCATAATCATCGATGAAGCTTAAACGGCTTCAAATCACAGATATGCGTGATGTGGATCACATTACAGTCACATAATTTATTTTTAACGCACTGTGCTGTATTATTGGTACACTCATAATTGGTGCACACTATTCAATGCCGCAAGTTAATTCCGGCTGACTCCTCAGCAATATTTTTAATACGTCGAACTTCAAACTTCTTTGCCGCAGTATCACTTTATGCTGTGTGTAATTCACTATGCATTTACTATTATCATGATTATATCATTATTATTCATGCAAACGTATATAACGCGAAGCCTAAGCTTGGAGGTTTTCTCATAACACATATATTCGTATATATAATCGAAATATATACTCTGCTATATCCGTTCGTAACACTAGATTTTAGAAAGCCCACCGCTAAAAAAAATTACCTTGAAAAGTATATTGTAAAAAAAAACACCCAAAAAAACCCCCACTATTTTCAAACGTCTGCATAAAATTGTACAATATGGAAAAGAGATTTAATTTTTCTCTCTTGGTCTCTACATTTTCTGATTATTTACTATGCGGCTTTTAGGCAGAAGGGACAATTACAAAAACTGAAATATATCCATTTTGAAAACTCCCGTAATTTTTGACGGGTGATACCCTAGTATATAAATATATATATATATATATATATATATATATATAATATATATATATATATATATATATAATATATATATATATATATATATATATATACATAAATATAAGATCTCCAATGTCGAGGTACTCAGAAAGAGCCATGTGCTGAGTATGCACTCAATCCTGAATGAGAAGTGCCTGCGGTGGTTGGGTCATGTCCGCAAGCAAGACATGACTCTGGTGCAGATAAACCATAAAACGTGGTAAACCATTGCCAAGGAGCGCACCTCCTGGCAGGCTAAAGTGCTTGAAGCCATTCAACTCGCGGAAGCATCCCTCACAGCTTGGAGTGAAGAGAGAAGGGTCAGGTGAAATGGGAAAGTGGGGGGGGGCAGAGGAGCAGGAGTAAACGCAATCGTCCCATGAGGATGGACGGATTTTTAACTTATGCATTGCAATCCATTTTCCATGATGATAATGCTACCTTAAAATTGTATAATTATTTTTAAGGCTTTTATTAAAACCAAGACTAGTGGGACGTAAATCTTCAAAATATGATACAAGTAAATCAAAAAACATTTGTGCATAAATTAATAAATTATGAGTTTATTTAAACACATTATTAATGCAAAAGTACAATTTTTAGGAAATGCCTTGTAAATAAAAAATGAACAAAAACTAATTAGAAAATAAAAGTCTAATGCCTATTCATTTACTCTTCCCATTTTTCATTTAGTTATTTCATTTATTTTAAATAATATTTAAGTAAATTTAATAATATTTTAACCTTCTATTTTTCTGATATTATTATGTCATCAACCAAAACGCATACACTTATTGATCTTTAAAATAAAGACTATAAAATGTAATAATTAGACAAAAATAAGATGAATGTTACTCTCTGTGATCAAGTGAATATTGAATAATTTTACAGCGTATTAATAACATAGGATGGTGAATTTACACAGTTTTATTTATGTGAATAAAAAGATGTTAAAAGTTACAATTGCATTTTTATATTTGACAGAGTTTATTTTACCTTTCTAAATGGGTAAATCTATCAGCAGAAATTAGATTGTCTATATTGTTGCCAGGTGTGTGTAATGTTATAGCATCTTTCAAAATAGTTTCTAAGGTGGATTATAGAATAGAAAGACAAACATTACGCCCCTGTAAGCCAATGGTGACCACGTGACAAAGAAAGTGAACTATGTAATCAGGTGGCTAGCTCTTTAAGTGTGTATACCATCATCGAATGTGTATATCATCATCGAATGTGTATACCATCATCGAATGTGTATACCATCATCGAATGTGTATACCATCATCGAATGTGTATACCATCATCGAATGTGTATATCATCATCGAATGTGTATACCATCATCGAATGTTTATACCATCATCGAATGTGTATACCATCATCGAATGTGTATACCATCATCGAATGTGTATACCATCATCGAATGTATATACCATCATCGAATGTTTATACCATCATCAAATGTGTATACCATCATCGAATGTGTATACCATCATCGAATGTGTATACCATCATCGAATGTGTATACCATCATCGAATGTGTATACCATCATCGAATGTGTATACCATCATCGAATGTTCAAAACAAATTACAAATTAAGAGATATCTAAAAACTGAGATATTTTTTTTAAAAAATTATAGACAAATCTTCAGTTTTACAAAACTATAATATGATTTAAGATTAACACTTTTGAAGTCTTATAAGGTATGAAATATTATCAAATGAAGGAGAATATTTATTTTTAAATTTCTTCTATCAATTATCTAGTCTATCAGGTTAAAAAAAGTCTCTATAAATAGGTAAAATTAAAGTAAAAAAACATAAAATAATAATTTTTTTCATAAATTCCCGAAACATTCTCTTACCTCATCCTGTGTTGAAAAACAAAGATGGGAGCCCCACGTTAAAGAGATCAGAGGAATAGCCGGGCATAAAATTGCTTTATGGGAATCTGCATCTCTAAAGCCATAGGCATGAATCTCAACCAACAAGTGTGGATGTGTATCTACCAAGGCCTGCCAAACCTTATTAGTTTGGAAATAACCTGGAAGATGGATATTCACGACATGGACTTTTCTTATTGGAATCTATTATCAACTTTGAAAACTTTTAGATATCAATTAAAAGTTCTGTATATTTTAAACATCTCTTCTGTAGACAAAACTTCATTACACATAAAAACATGCCATAGGTGGAAAATACAATTTAAAGCCAGTACTTTTTAGATACTACATGTGGAGTGATATCAGCAGTGCTGAGCATAAGTGTCTTAAAAGGTATTCCCGAGAAACTCACTCAGCAACTATGTTCTCCCCAGGGTAACTGAAAGCTCGATAACGGTCAAGCGTGATGCAACCGCCAAGGCAGACATAAGCCTTTCACGAAAGTTGACCTCAAAATGGAGGGGTGAATTTAGCCTGCTTCCACTCGTTACAACATCGGTGCCACCCACGAGGCCCAGCAAACGGGTCTATTATCCAAGGACCGTCGCTAGATAAAGGGAATCATCAAAGGGACCAACCTAAGGGTTTCACCCTGACGCACGGTTTTCTCAGATTTTACGTAAAATTATTAACATAATAAAATTTCAATGTTTAGAGTATCTTTGATTTAACAGAACGACATCGCTGGTTTATCAAATAGCCTTTAAGGATAGAGAGAAACTTTTCGACATCACTGGTTTATCAAATAGCCTTTAAGGATAGAGAGAAACTTTTCGACATCACTGGTTTATCAAATAGCCTTTAAGGATAGAGAGAAACTTTTCGACATCACTGGTTTATCAAATAGCCTTTAAGGATAGAGAGAAACTTTTCGACATCACTGGTTTATCAAATAGCCTTTAAGGATAGAGAGAAACTTTTCGACATCACTGGTTTATCAAATAGCCTTTAAGGATAGAGAGAAACTTTTCGACATCACTGGTTTATCAAATAGCCTTTAAGGATAGAGAGAAACTTTTCGACATCACTGGTTTATCAAATAGCCTTTAAGGATCGAGAGAAACTTTTCGTGTCTCGGGTAGAATATTAAATGTTTTCACTATGATTTACATAAAATTCACTAATGGGGTAGACCGTAACCCTTTAGGTTCTTGCGCTTTGTTTTAAAATGATACTTACGATTCAAACAAAATTATATTCCATTTACCAACACGCCCCAACACGATTATCTAAGCTATCTTTGTAAGTAAATGAAAAAGTTGGAAACAATAAAAGATCGATCCTTTTATTTTCATTTGCTTATAGAACTATATATTGTTTAACTTCTTGCTATCATTAGGCCCATTATCAATATCAGATTATAGACATAGTTATCACCCAACTGACATATCTACAACGGAAATCTTAAAATCCTAAAAAGTTCAACTTAAAAAAGTTAATAAAATCGTTCGTTTGTCACAACAAAAATAAAATATTGACAAAGTTAAAAATAACACACACACACAAAAAAACACCTATAAAGTAGAATAAACATATAGAATAGAAGGAAAATAATAAGACAACAACACTATGCTAGGTGTACCTCCTGGTGTAAACCAAATCTTTAAGTAGGAAAGTGATGGACATTCCAGGGTCCAGAAGGAGAAAAAATCTTCTGTCAGAAAGACACTGTCTATGAAAATATTCCTCAGCTTCGTAAATTTCTGAAATTGTTATTACAAAAACCAAAATAATTGTTTGTCTTTGATAAGTGAGATATTCGAGACATTAACAAAAATTACCATATATATATATATATATATATATATATATATATATATATATATATATATACATTATATATTGATATATCGCAAATTACAAGTGTTTTTGCATTTGCCTTAAAAAATACGAGTCATTTTCAATGGTCTAGGTAACATTTTTAATTTCAGAAATGTGGCTTTTTTATGATTCTACATTTTCTTCAGACTCAAAATTATAAGATAATATTTTAACGTATTAAATATATAATAATAATAATAATAATAAATTGATAAGTTTTATAGCGCTGCATCCCAGCAAGGAGCCAGGCTCACAACGCTTTACATGGAGATAATAACATGCATATAATAATTAAAAAAAACATTATTATCATAAAAACCACATAAATAACTGTACGTTACATATAAGCTACGTTAATCATTAAAAAGAAATCTTGTTTCTTTAATTTTGAAAATAAAATGTGAAAAGATGCGTCTTAAGTGCAGTCTTGAAGGACTTGGTAGATGAAATACTCCAGATGTGTAATGGTAGAGAATTCCATTGTTTGGCTGTACAAAAAGAGAATGACCTTTCGCCAAATGTTTTTGTTCGTGTCTTAGGAACACAGAGAATGCAGAGAATATATATATATGTACATGTTTGTATATATGAGCAACCTACTCAGTGTTACCTATTTCAGAAAGACAAATATCAGCAAATTTATACAAATAAAATGGTTACAAGATTACCTTAATTTCCGTAAAAATATCACTAGTTATCACATGATCTCTATAGTTCAGAGGACATGCTACGTCAAACAGTGAGTTTAGCTCGAGGGTTGTAAGTTTATCACCACAGGTGTTTGATAAACATTTGAGAACTTTGAGGCCGTTGTCAGGGTTAAATTTAGATGCGCCGATTTGAAATGTCTAAAATGGTTAAAATTCATCGTTAAAATCGCAAGGTTACATATGGGTAAATCCTTGCAATGTTAAATATCATAATCATAATCTGTAAATAAAATTTAAAAAAAAATGTTAAATTAATTTCAATTGAAATCAGCTGAAATTGATTCAAAACTTGATGAATATTAAAAAAC